>CAUYSK010122805.1:0-21334 GCA_963575035.1 Avahi laniger | reverse complement strand
GAGTGCCGTGGCGTCAGCCTAGCTCACAGCAACCTCAAACTCCTGGGCTCAAGCGATCCTACTGCCTCAGCCTCCCGAGTAGCTGGGACTACAGGCATGTGCCACCATGCCCGGCTAATTTTTTCTATATATTTTTAGTTGTCCGATTAATTTCTTTCTATTTTTAGTAGAGACGGGTCTCGCTCTTGCTCAGGCTGCTCTCGAACTCCTGAGCTCAAACAAGCCGCCCGCCTCGGCCTCCCAGATTCCACACCTTTGCAATTGTGAATTGTGCTGTAATGAACATTTGAATGCAGGTGTCTTTTGATAAAATGACTTCTTTTCCTTTGGGTAAATACCCAATGGTGGGACTGTTGGGTCAAATTGTAGGTCTACTTTTAGTTCTTTGAGGAATCTCCTCATTGTTTTCCATAGAGGTTGTATTAATTTGCAGTCTCACCAACAGTGTATAAGTGTTCCTTTCTCTCTGTATACATACCAGCATCTATTGGTTTTAGACTTTTTAATAAGAGCCATTCTAACTAGAGTAAGATGATGTTTCATTGTGGTTTTAATTTGCATTTCTCTGATGATTAGTGACATTGAACATTTTTTCTTATGTTTATTGGCCATTTGTCTATCTTCTTTTGCGAAACTTCTGTTTGTGTCTTTTACCCACCGAATTTAACAGTGCATCAAAAAAATAACCCACCATGACCAAGTGGGCTTCATCCTAGGGATGCAAGGATGGTTTAACACACATAAATCAATAAATGTGATTCACCACATAAACAGAAGCAAAAACAAAGATCATTTGATGTCTCAATAGATGCAGAAAAAGTATTCAACAAAATTCAGCATCCTTTCATGATAAAAACCTTTAACAAACTAGGTGTAGAAGGAACATATCTCAAAATTATAAGAGCCATATATGACAAACCAACAACCAGCATCAAACTGAATGGGAAAGATTAAAAGCATTCTCCCTAAGAACTGCAACAAGATAGGGATGCCCACTGTCACCACTTCTATTCAACATAGTGCTGGAAGTCCTAGCCAGAGCAATCAGGCAAGAGAAAGAAATTAAGGGTATTCAAATCAGTAAAGAGAAGGTCAAACTATTGCTTTTTGCAGAAAATGTGATCTTTTTTTTTTTTTTTTGAGAAAGAGTCTCACTGTGTTGCCCAGGCTAGAGTGCTGTGGCGTCAGCCTAGCTCACAGCAACCTCAAACTCCTGGGCTCAGGCAATCCTACTGCCTCAGCCTCCCGAGTAGCTGGAACTACAGGCATGCACCACCATGCCCGGCTAATTTTTTCTATATATTTTTAGCTGTCCAATTAATTTCTTTCTATTTTTGGTAGAGACGGGGTCTCGCTCTTGCTCAGACTGGTCTCGAACTCCTGAGCTCAAATAATACGCTCGCCTCGGCCTCCCGGAGTGCTAGGATTACAGGCGTGAGCCACCGCGCCCAGCCGACAATGTGATCTTATATCTAGAAAACTCCAAAGACTCTACCAAGAAGACTCCTGGAATTGATAAATAAATTCAGCAAAGTCTCAGGTTACAAAATCAATGTACACAAATCAGTAGCATTCCTATATATCAATAACAGTCAAGCTGAGAGTCAAATCAAAGACTCAGTACCATTCACAATTGCTAGAAAGAAAATAAAATACCTAAGAATATACTTAACTAAGGAGGTGAAAGATCTCTAAAAAAGAGAACTAAGAAACACTGAGGAAAGATGATATAAACAAGTGGAAAAACATATGCTCATGGATTAGTAGAATCAACCTTGTTAAAATGTCCATACTGCCTAAAGTGATTTACAAATTCAATGCAATCCCCTTCAAAATACCAACATCATATTTTACAGATCTAGAAAAAATAATTCTACACTTCGTTTGGAACCAGAAAAGAGCCCAAATAGCCAAAGCAATCTTAAGCAAAAGGAACAAATCATGGCACATCACATTACCAGATTTCAAACTATACTACAAGGCTATGGTAACCAAAACAGGAGGTATTGGCACAAGAATACAGAAATAGACCAATGGAACAGAACAGAGAACCCAGATATAAAATCATCTACATATAGCCAACTGATCTTTGACAAAGCAGACAACAATATACACTAGGAAAAAGAATCCCTATCCAATAAATGGTGCTGGGACAACTGGATAGTCACATGCCGAAGAATGAAACAGGATCCATATCTCTCACCGCTAACAAAAATTAATTTAAGATGGATAAAGGATTTAAATGTAAGGCATGAAACCATAAGAATTCTAGATGAAAATGTTGGAAGAACTCTTTCAGATATTGGCCTAGGGAAAGAATTTATGAAGAAGACCCCAATGGCAATCACAGCAACAACAAAAATAAATAAACAGGAATTGATTAAATTAAAAAAGCTTCTGCACAGCCAAGGAAACAATCAACAGAGCAAATAGACAATCTATAGAATGGGAGAAAATATTCACAAGCTATACAACTGACAAAGGGCTACTAACCAGAATTTACAAAGAACTCAAGCAAATCAGTGAGAAAAACCAGATTTTTAAGCCTTGGTCTAGGGGAATCTGAAGGTCTTGATGTTTCCATTATATGGTCTCTCTAAGTCAGATGTAATGTGGGTCTGAACTAGAGAGGTGCCTATGAGTCTAGAAAGGAAGAAATCTCAAGAGATGCTGTAGAGTTTGGATCTACAATTCTTGTTGATGGATTGAATGAGGCCAAGGGAAAAGGAAGTGTAAAAATGAATTTCATGAAAATGAAGTTTCCAGCCAAGGTGACAGAGAGGATTGTAGTATCACTAATGGAAATAGGGAAGTTAGGAGAATATTTCAGGGTATATAATTTATGGTTTTGTGGTCGCAATCAATTTTCTAACTTAATTATTGAAAGAGTATGGAATAGCACACAGAGAGGAGAAAAAGCTGAAGAATTATAACTCTGAAAAAACAAGAATCAGGAAAGCACCAGAGATCTAGGTAGCACGAACTATTAGGCAGTCTCTTCTATGGCTTCACTCTTGGAACCATGAACTTTAATCATTTCCAGACTGTCGTTTCAGCTTAAGATTTAAATTCTGGATAGAGAACATCTGATTGGCTTCTCCTAGACTGTATTAAATCAGGGAACGTGGGTTACCATAGAAAAATTGCTTTGAGCTACCACAGAAATAGCAGGAAAGAAGGGGAAATGGATTGGTCAGACAAAAACGACAAGAGGTCTAGTATGAGGTGAATATAATGAATTAGAGAAGCTGACAGAACATCCAGGTGGAAATGAGAGTAGATTCCAGTGAGACTGGGTAGGTGGAAATAGCAATGTGGAAAATACTGATGTATTGGTGCTAACTAAAGCTGCTGTAAAAATCAGAGAATGAGATTTACACGTGGAAAATCACAGTGGAATTAAATAGTGGGAAAGAGAAATCAAAGGTGCTTAAGATAAGCCGTTGCGATTTGTTAAATAATATTGCTTGTAATTGAAACATAGCAGAGAAGATTACTCATTCAGCAATTGTAGTACCCTAAGTGAATGGCCAACAGCCTTTGCTAATTCTACCAAAGCAGGAGAGTACGGTATAACTACCATGCTATAAAACCTAATGGAACCCCAAATGTCATACACTAGTCCTCAAAACAGTACTCTAAGAACATATATAGGTCTATTATTTGAAGGTCTTTCTTTGGCTTCTTTCCAATACTCCTTTTTCATATGCTTAGAGCTCAAACATTAAAATTTGTTGGTCAAGCTTCAGCCCAGATGAATTTCTTAAAAGAAATCTGGAAGGGGAGAAAAACGTGTTCAGTCATACTAGGTTATTAGAACATTGAAAAAAATGAACATTGTTTAGTTCTGTGGTAGTAGTTAAAACCAGTTTTGTTATTCAGGAAGTGAAATTTTACATCTGGTGTTTTCTACCTCACAAGAAGTGGTAGAAATTAAGGGTATTTTGTTGGTACAGTGCATGCATTACACTCCTAGTTGGAAGCTGTCTTTATGGAAACTTAAGGATAGGTAGGCACCTAGAGTTGGGAATGAACTTTTTTTTTTCAATGTTTAAGAAACTGGTTATCACTTTTTTTGTTGAAAAAGGGTTCCCAGGAGCACTCTTCTATACACAATTCAGGAAAATGAACAAAGTCTTCCTCAATCTGGAGCTCAACCAGATGAATTTCAGAGACTCTCTGGGGACATCATAGACCTAACAGCTGCTGTGGACATAGAGTCTGGAGTCATTCTGGTGCCAGCACTTTATGTGCTCGATTGGCATATTGCCAACCCCTAATGCCATGCATGATTGGCTTAGTGAATGCTCTATAGTGCTAAAAACTGTATTATTACAGATGTGATTTAGAAGACAAAGTTGGAGAATTATAAAAAGTCATCGTGGTAGAAATATAGAAGAAAACTTTTTAAAGTGGTTGCTAACGTTAAAAATCATAAAATTTAGACTATGTAGTATTAAGGCAAAAAATTAATAGAAAAGATTTGTTTTCTTTTTCAAGTGCTGCAAAGATAAATATGACAATGTTATGTTACCTTATCTTTCCCACTTTCTTTCCTGTTATGATTTAAAATGAAACCATTAGGAAAATTATCCTAAGATTATGTTAAATGAAAACACCATGATATAGAATGGCAAATAACAGTGGTTCTCAGATCTGAGTTCTTGATTCTTGAAAGGTCCATAAGTTCTCTATGAGAATGTTTTAAAACTGTAGTTTCTTTGTGATCTAAAATCCCAACAGAGCTTTTTGTGGGATTTAGTAAACTTAATTTAAAATTCACATGTAAGAGCAAAGAACCAATAGCCAAGATAATTTCAAGGAAGGAGAACAAAACAGAGGGACTTGCCATATGAGATATCAGGACTCATTATAAAGCTGTAATAATCCATTGTGATACTGGCTCATGAAACATGATAGAGAGACAAGGTACAGATCCATAGACATATAGAAACTGGATCTATAACAAGGCAGCATTACAAATAATGGCCTCAGCTACTCACTCCTATGACCATATCTTAGACATTGCCATTATCGATAACTGCTACTCGTCCAATCTGAGTTTCAAACATCCCATTCTTTGACCTCTACATCCCGTTCTTCTTGCTTGCTTCCAACTCCAGCAATCCTTTAAAACCCTATAATTTATGGACCCTCTTTCTACCCTTACATCCTCCTTACCCAGTTTAAATTCCATCAACAATCAATGCTCTTTCTTGCTTCATTCTTGCTTGAAAAAAATCTCAGCCCAGTTTAAATCCAACTCTTTGCTTATGCCTATAGCCACAATGCTGAATGTGACTAGGAAAAACATACAACCCTACTGACTGGTGTTACTGTAAGTGCTACACCTCTGCTCAAAACCCTCTGGTGGCTTCCATCTTACTCCAGGTAAAAGCCAAAATCCTTACAGCAGCCTATACAGCTTCTGTTATACCCCCTCTCCCACTGCTCTCCCCTGGCATACTCTGTTCCAGCCACACTGGCCTCCTTGCTGTTTCATGGAAAAGCAGCCCGATTCCCACCACAGGGTGTTTGGACTTGCTGTATCTTCTTCGTAAACTTGCTTTCCTCTGTTATTTATATAGCTCACTCCCTTACCTTCTTTAGGTTTTTTTCTCTCAAATGCCACCTTTCACTTGGCTTACCCTGATCAAGGTATTTGAAAGCATGGCCCTCCCAAGCACTTCTTATCCCCTATCCCTGCTTTATTTTACTATTATACTAAATATTTTATTTGTTTATTAGCTGCCTTCCTCCACCAGAATATAAGCAACATGCAGGCAGGGATTTAATCTGTTTTGTTCGCTTACTGTATTTACAACGCTGCCACATGATAGATACTCAATAAATATTTGCTGGATGAATGAATGAATTTATAAAGAATTATAAAGAACTCCTACAAATTGGTAGGAAACTTACAAATAGGGAATTCACAGAAAAGGAAACCTGAATGGCCAAGAATTAAAGGTAGATACTTACGTGACCATTTAAACTGTAACCATTTAAAACTGTAAAAACCATTCTTAGAGCAAGTAGCCTGAAATGCCTTCTCAAGTGCATAAAGTCACATATAAGAGAACGCTTGTGGTAGCATTATTCATAAGGGTGGGAAATTAGAAATTGGAAATATCCTAAATGGCAAACAATGGGAGACTGAAGAGTGGTATATTATATAATACAATATATATATTTCAAAAAAACTGCATGTTCAGGTCAAAAATATTTTATTTATTTATTTATTTATTTATTAGAGACATAAAGATGGAGTCTTGCTATGTTGCCCAGGCTGGAGTGCAGTGGCTATTCAGAGGCGCAATCATAGCACACTACCTGCAACCTTGAACTCCTGGACTTAAGCGATCCTCCCACCGCAGCCTCCTCAGTAGCTGGGACTACAGGTGTGGGTCCCCTCCCCATGCCCAGCTACCAAAAACATTTTAAAAGAGTAGGTAACAGTATGGAGATTTCTCAAAGAACTAAAAATAGAACTACCATTCGATCCAGCAATACCACTACTGGGTATCTACTCAAAGGAAAATAAATCAATATATCAAAAACATACCTATATTTGTATGTTTATTGCAGCACTATTCACAACAGCAAAGATTTGGAATCAACCTAGGTGTCCATCAATGGAAGAATGGATAAATTGTAGTATGTATACACAATGGAATAGTATTCAGCCATAAAAAGGAATGAAATCATGTCCTTTGCAGTAACATGGATGGAACTAGAGCTCATTATCTTAAGTGAAACAAGCCAGGCACAGAAAGACACATATCACATGTTCTCACTCATAAGTGGATGCTAAAAATGTGTTCACATGGACGTAGAGAGTGGGATGATAGACAGTGGAGACTTGGAAGGGTGAGGGGCTGGGGAGAGGATGATGAGAAACTGGTTAATGGGTACAATGTACATTATTAGGGTGATGGAGACCCTAATGCTCTGACTTGATCACTATGCAATCTATGCATGTAGCAAAATTACACATGTACCCCATAAATTTGTACAAATAAAAAAAGAGTAGGTAAGTTATCATGTACATGGAATTTTACTCTCAATATATATAGACAGTAAAATAGTAAAAACGCAAAAGTGGATGATCAATACCAAGTTCAAAATTGTGCAGAATAAAGGAGGCTGCTGAGCTTGTGGCTTCAAATGTATCTGTAACATTTTATAACATAAATGAAAATATGAAACAATTACGGCAAAGCACAAAGTTTGATAACCCTTTCAAAGTGTGTATATGGGTGTCCATTGTACATTTCTGCTGTTTGTAATGCTTCATAATAAAAATATATCTAACTTATTGTAAGTTTAATTTGGATCATGTGGTGAGCACCTTATAACCAAGTGCTGGCACAAGATTTCATGCCCACATTTGAGTTTGTGTTAAGTAGCAAGTTGCTGCTAAATAGAACCACGTGATATTCTATAAGAGAAGAATAGTAGGATGAACACAGAAATTAAGAATTCACACCAATATCATAGCACACTCTTCAAAAGAAGGAACAGAAAAGTGTCATAGGAAAATTGAGTCAGAGGAAATAGTCCAGATTTGGTAAATGCAGAGAACCATATGTATATAGTAAACAGTCTTTTGGCTTTAGTAAAAATCATTTTTCATATGTAATTCCTGTTAATTTTATTCATCTTATTATTTGGCTTATATTTAGTTTGTAAAATTACTTTTTTTTCTAGTTGCAAAAAAGCTATAAACATGAGGAGTTCACATCTAGCTTTTGCTTTGTACATATTAAGTTACACCAGGTTTGTAAGAATATTTTTTCCTTAAATGAATTTGTACATTGCCAAACTTGATATATTTAGTTGGATTTTAATTTTAAATGTGTTTTAGAGAGAGGAAAACACACAAAAGTATTAACAGTGGTATAATGGGATCTTGGGTGACCTTTTTTTTTTTTTACTGTAATGTTTTGCATTTTCCAAATTTTCTATACTAACTATACATGGTACTCTAATAATAAGAAAATTTTTAAAAGTTTGTTGAAATTCCCTTAGCTATATTTCACAGTTTTATACTTATGGGGGTCTCTACTTTATTAAACCTTAGAACCAAGGAGTTCCTTCCCCTCACAGGATCTAAAAGATATTCCCTGGTTTGTCACACATCACTGTTCCTCAAGACCAGACCTAGAAATATGATATCCGGTTATATCTGTCTCACCTGAGTGTCGAAGTGCAGAAAATCCTTGCTCATCCCACTCCCAGGCTGGTTCACTCTTATTGTGCATGGCATGGAAGTCAGGAATTTCATGATACCAGTCTATGTCTGTGCTGCTAAGAAAATAGAAAATGATGGAGAACTTATTAAGGAATTTTTTAGAACTTGAAAACAAATGAATCTATTTATAGAGATTTAAACCTTATCATCTACCTTCCTGTACTTCCACTTTCCAGAAATAAACAGTGTTTTAAGGAACTATTGTGAAGAAAAATTTATTAATATTTTGCAAAATGAACTAGACAATCTCTAGAATCTTGAAAGAAAAAATTACTTGATTTTGTGATTTGACAAAAATTCTTTAAAAAAGAGATGTGCAAATATATCTTTGATCCGCTAATGGAACGCAAGATTTTCCAAATCACTCCCAGATCTTCAAAAGAATCTGAAAGACACATGGACAAGAGCAAGAGCCATGCATGTTCACCTGCTGAGGCAGTCTCCAGTGAGAGGATCGCAGCTCCCTGCACAGTCACAAGGTCGACAGCCGTAGTCCCCGAAGCCCCAGTACCCCACCATGCACCTGTCACAATGTGGCCCTGCCACCCCAGGCTTGCAAGGGCAGTCACCATTACTGGGGTCACAGAAGGTCACTGAGCTGAAAGGAAGGACAGCTGATCCAACCGGATGGCAGGAACACACTGCAACAGAGAAGACATGCAAGAGCTGATGAGTGACTGCAGATTATCTGTGTGGAGGTTAGGCCCCGCGATCCCCAAATGGCTACCCTTCACCACACAGCATGCTTCTAAGACTCCTTCTTTAGCCAGTTGGTATATGCTCAGAGAATGAAAGCTAATTAAATTACAGATACACAAGATGTAATCAGAAAAGCATGTCTGCTGCAAAAAGAACCACATAATTTATTCTAAAATTGAAGGCATTAAATATGAATGCCTTTTGGTACGGGTGATGAGGCTGAACCAGGAAAGAAGACAGAGAAGCAGCATTCAGTGAGAAGGGGGAAAAATCAGGAGAGCATGATGTTCTAGAAGCCAAACAAAGAAAGTTTCAAGTAGAAGGGCAACATCAACTGTGTCAAATGTTGAAAAGTCACAGAAGGTGAGGCCCAGAAATGAAGTGCTGCGTTTGACCACATGGAGGACGACGGTGACCCTGGCAGGAAGAGTTAGTTGCAGCGTAATCCATAGTGAGTGGGAAGCCCAGTTGAAGAGGACTCAGGAGAGAAGGGGAGTAGAGGAATTAAGAGGATGAGATCAGATAGCTCTTTTGAGGAGCTTTTCTATGAGGGCACAGAAATATGGTGGTAGCTAAAACTGGATGGTGATATGAACTCAAGTGAAGGTTTGGGTATTGGTTTGTTTCATTCTGTTATAAGATGGGAGAAATTACAGCACATTTGATGCTTGATGTTGCTGGAACCCTCCGGGAGAAAGGGAAAAACTAATGACCAAAAGAGAGATGGGAGAATTGTTGGAGGGACCCTTGAGTATACTTGAGTAGGGAAGAAGGGATGTTACTTTTTCTGCAAAAGGCATGAATTATCATCTTGGGAAGAATCTCATATTCATTCATTTATTAGAAGTTCATCTTCATTCATTGATTTACTTGGTCAACTAACAAATGTTAATAATTCTAATATTTATGAAGCATTTGTGGTTTACAAAGTGCACTCACCCCTGAGCCAGACATTTAATGTCCTTCATACTATGGTCTTCATCTACTGTTCTAGCCTTTCCTCTCATTATTCTCTTGCATATAGCCCTTATTCTAATCAAATGGGACAATTTCTAGACACACCACAATCTTTCCTGTTTTCTGTGCCTTTATTAATGTCAGTAGGACAATCCTTCCACATCTATCTTTCAAAATTCTATACATCCTTCAAGATCTATCTCAAATGTCACCCCAAGGTTGTCCCAATTCAACCATTTGGAGTGGTGAGCATGTTCAAGGTAGGAACTCTGTTGAAATCTTTCTTATTAAAGACAGAACTTTTGAAATTGAAATATAATGATATGCAGAAAAGTGGGGTGCAGCATCTCCCACCCACCACTCCCTTCCACCTCCAAGAATAAAGCCATGGCCGCCACTCCAGTTGCCCATCTAAGGGATAGGTTTGCCTTCTTTTAGAAGTCCTTATTCCAACACAGTTGAATATGATTTATCCTTTCTTTGCAACCCTCTAGTGCTTTAAAAAATAACATTTCTTTTCATAGCTCTTATCACATTCTACTTTGCATTACAGACAATTGTGTGTTTTCTTCTCTATCCTGCTGGTCTATAAGCTCCTTGAAGGTCAGCTGCAGTGCGTGGTGGAGGCAGACTTGAGTTCAACTTCTAGCCAAAATTTTTTACTTTTTGGAGCCCTACATTTCTATTTTATGAAGTTTTCTTGAGGATTAAACCAGAGATAATGTATGTCCCTAGCACTTACTGAGATATTAGCAAATGGTAGATTACAGCTGTTCAAAAGTGACCCTTGAATTGAAATAAAGGGCAATGATGAAAATGCTACTATGGACAATGAAGGAAAACGCCATAAAAAACATTGTTTGAAAGGGTAACAGTGTGTGTGTTTGTTTAAGCCAGCATTTATTTATCCATTCACTTACTCAACAAACATTTAATGGGCACCTACTATGTGTGAGTACTGAGCAAACTGCTAGGGATCTAATTTGAAAAAAATAGTCTTACCCCTTAAAGAGATTAATAGTTTAGAAGAATAATTATTCCAAGATAAAAAAAAAACTTACCTAATACAAGGTGAGAAGTAAAGATTTTGCCTTTAAAACATTGATTTTCTAAGGAGAACATCTTTATTTAACTTCACACAGTTATGGTAATCACTGTTTCTACATTAAAGTCACTGATTTTTTTCTTCAGTTGGGTTTTGTTATGTGAACATTTAGGCATTTTCTCTTAAGGTATCAAAACACTATTGATTTGTCCTTTGTTTTTTATTAAGAATTAATTTGGAGGGATTATATATAGCATGAATATATCAACACACTATGTTCAAATAGTGTAGAAATTACTTAAAATGAAATCACATAATCCAGTGTAAAAATTACATCATTTTGAGATGGCTAAACAATAGTTGCTATATCACTCAGTTAAGTCAATTTGGTTCTTGACAGAAGATAAGCGAGATTTAGCCAGAAGAAAGATGTTATAGGACCCCCTTATATGGTAATATACAGTATTTCACCACCACTGTGTTTTTCTCTGATAGAAAATTTGAGCATTTCCGGGAGTTGACCTCTCTATTCTACCATATATTTTAAAATCTACATACATTTCAGGAATGGCCAGAGAAGAATGTGATTCTATCACATATGCTAGTGGATTTCTGTCAATGTGACTTTTTACATAATTACAAGATAAAAATACCATTTGAAAACTATGCAGAACTGGCTCCAGGCAGAAGGCCCTGACACTTTTCACGGCATACTTTCTCAGACTGCACACTGAGGCTTGCCTTGCATACCTATCTCCTGAAGTTTGATAGCAGTCAATATCTGACACTCATAATCTACATTTCTTATTTCCTTCCAAAATGCAAATAGATTTTCTTCTTGCTTGAGGGAAAAAAAGTATCTTCTTAGGTTCTGTTCTGATTCCCCAACACATATTTCTTACTGATTGTTGATTCTAAAATGCAACCCAAGCACTTGCTTTTACACAATAAATGTCAAAGTTATGAGCTAGTGACATAAATCCTTGACATCAGCTTTGTCTTCTTCTTTTTTTTTTTTTCTTTTCTGGTCCCCGCCCCGCCCCCGGAAGTCCTGTCTTCTTGTTAGACATAAAACCCAACAGTCTGAACTATCATCATATACTATCATTCTAAATTTAATTATTTTTTTCATTATAATTTTTAGAGTACACAGGTGTTGTGAACTGTCCTTAAAAGCCAAAATGGTGCTTTGGGTGGCAGCAGATATGTTTAGAAACTGTGTGGCCTGTCCAGGTGGTAAATCATTTGTTGCTGGAGTCATAGTTTTTTAGTTTCCCCCCAAAACATTTGCTCTAGGCTGCTCGTTCCCACAACCATAGTGGCAAAATGAAATTATTAAAAATGTTATTTTAATTCCCAGATATTGTCACAAGGGTTTTTCGATAATGCATATGACTTATTTTGAATGGTACATTCTTTACCCAAGTGTTTTATTGGAAGAAAATCTGAAGTAATAATACAAAACTTTCAAAACAGATGAGACAGAGGAAATGAGTACTTTATAAAAGATTTTACAACAGGTTTCCTTCAAGTAATGAATTTAGATAAAAACCTAAATATGATTCAAATTTTATCTACAGATACGTGTTTGCGGCAATGCCTCTATTATGTGAAGCACTGCCCCTCCGTAGAGCGTTTGCAGAAAAGAGGACATGAAACTGTTCTGCTGGATCTTCTAGCAGGAAACACAGCTGTCAATGAAACAATGGAGGGACACATTTTAAACAACCCTGTGCATCCATAAGCCTATAAAACTAATACTTGTATCAACCACAAGGGCTGACAATGAACACAGCTGTTTGGAAATTTCCTGTAAGATTTTTTAGGCAGACAGACAATGAAATAGAGGCAATATAATAAAGTTGGTAGAAGCACAGCTTGGGAGTCAGCAGATAACTAGATTCTAACCAGAGCTAGATTCCGATTATGAGGCTTATTCTTTATAATACTTTGTGAAATTAGCCTCATCAACTCTCAGTTTTCTCACCAATAAAGTAAAAATAACAATACCTATGCCACAGGGTTGTTTGTGTGAAGATTAAATGAGATAGTGTATGTATTTAGCAATGTAATAAGCATTTAGTGGCACCAAACGCTCAAAAAGTAACTAATGTTATTATCTGGATGAAACATATTAGTTTTAAAATGCCCATCATTCATTCATTCACTCACATTCACCAAAGAGTTCTTGAACTTTAGTGTTAACATGAACTATGTTAGGGGCTAAAGACACAAAAATGAATACAAAGCATCATATCTCTTGAGTGAGAGAGGAGAGATGTGCAAATCAATAATTACAGGGCAGTAAGTGTATAACCAAGTTATTCCAGGGTGCATGGGAACAGAGGAAAGAGTAGTAACTGTCTCACTGCAGATAAGGGTTGTTTTTTTAAAGGAAACTAATGATCTAGCTGGCTGCTCAAACTGCCTGCTTACCTGGCACCTGGGAGGAATTTGGTGGCAAATAGCACAGCTTTCTTGACTACTCTTAAATCCCATAGAATTAAGTCACTGTCCTGTTACACGTTCCAGTCCTTGGATAAAATGATTAGCCTGCTATTACTCTCACTTTGTGGATCAGAGTATGTTGAGAAAAAGTAGGGTGTCATCTATGGTCCTGCTGCTTAAAGGGAAGTACCCTGAAATGTCATGCAGGACAAGAGTCTAAATGGCCAGCAACATAATGGAACCACTATGGCCCCCTTTATTCTGATGGGATTGCTATAGCCTTTGGAGGTGGAGTCAAAAGGAAACCATTGCTGCCAGTTCATCTTTATTCCCACCTTCACTAGGTTTTTGGGAGTCCGTTTGCATGTCTTTTAAGTTCTCTGTAGAAACCACCAGTGGCGCTCAGCATCTTACCCCTTTGAAATTGTCAGGCCTCCTTAGTGTTACCTGATGGCTCTAACTTTTGCTATTCTTTAGTAAAAGCTACACTGGGAGAAAAATGCCCTGAAAGTATTTGCTCCTGATTTAGCTTTTCTAAAAACAGAACTCAAAGTTCAAGGCCCTTAGCTGGGAAAGAAGCTGCTTGTCAAGACCAGTGGTCACTACCCAGCGGCCACCCCCTGGGCAATGCCTCCAGGCTCCCAACATTGTTTTCTCCTGAAAAGGCCAAGCCCTGCAGAATCTCTGAGGGGAAATTTTTAATAGCAAAGTCATTTCAAAAGCTGCCCAGCTGCCTGCTGAGGTTCTTAGAGAGAATGGGGCTTAAGGGGGATGATTTTGAGGTGCAGCTCTGAGCAGAAATGACACAATATGAGCTGTTATAAATATATTAAGTGAGAAGTTAAATAGTAGATAAAACGAAGTCTTCTACCATTTCTGGGCACTGTTTTTTCCTTTCCTTTGACTTTCAACTATTTTTGCTAGTGGATGAATAGCTATAAAAAATTGTAGATGTACAATTACAATTGTTCTGCGAAAGGCAATGTGGTTACCCCTTTACTGTCCCAGGGAACATTTTTCTATTGATCCTTGAAATGTTATATACGTTGTGTTCAATGATAGCTAGTTCCACAATATTCAAAGTATATTTAATTCAAATGAAATTATGCTTGAATAAATCTAATAAGAAAATAATCTAAATTAAGATTTGCCTTTCACTTACAGAAATTTAGTGTCTTCTGAGTTATTGTACATACCACACGAAAGAGGATGATTCATTTAGGCATGAGATCTACATCTATTTAAAGCTTTAAAAAATAAATGTACAGTATTTAAGTATATTTTCTATCTGTAGTCTATAAACTTTTAAATGCATACTGCAAATAAATACAAAAGTCATACCCTTTACTTTTAATGCTTTACTATGTGACTACTGCTCAGATTCTCTATTTGATTTCTGTATAATTCCTTTCCTGTTTACTAGTTGTAACTAAGCCAGTTACTATTTGGCCAGTTACTATTACTGCAGAATTTGGTTCTGTCATATACTATTATCCCTTTTTTATTTTTTTGAAGAAATACCACCTGCTCAGCCTCCTGTGTTCCTATTCCATTCAGGTACCATCTACCCTAGCTGGGAATTGGGGTTATCTCTAACTCCTTCTTCCTTTGGAGAAACAAACCCTATTGACTGTGTCTGTCTTAGATCTCTCCTTTGAACTGATGTGATTTGTCCCTGCTATAATCTGTCATGCTACCATTTTTCTTCATAACACTTATTACAGTTTTTAATTGCATATTTACTTGGGTAAATTTATTTGCAGTTTATTTCCATGGGGGTAGAGACTCTGTTTTGTTGTATAGACGGTGACTAGACTAGGCCTGCCACATGGGAGACACTGAATAAATCTAGGTTTGGTTTTTTTAAAGAGATAAATTGTGTCACTTACTAAATATTTCCTAATAATTGATGGTCTTTTGGTCTCAGATAATCTCTTTCTGATTTTTCACCTCACCACTGTCTCCATTGTACTCTGTGAAGGCCTAGAAGGTAGGAACCACATCTTTTCATCTCTGTATCCTCCACACCTAGGACCATGCCGGGCCCATTTTAGCAACTCACCCAATCTTTGTTGAATGAATCAATGAATGAATGTGCCTCTCAATAAGTAACCATGAAATGGTTTTCTGTTTTGATGAACCTCCTAAAAGACCCATACTTTTTCTTTTGTAGATTTCTAGTTTCTCAGCACCATAGCATTGCAATGCTAAGATACTAGAAACAGAAAAATGCCCCAACAAATCTGTAGAAAACTTGAATGGTCAAAGCAAAGCAGATTATTCTGAATCTTTCCAAGGCAAGACTATTTCCTACATTTAATACTTCATTTAGTCCAGTTATATTATTTACCGTTTGTAATAAAAGTTCTTTATTCTAACTCAATAGGAAACATCCTCCCCACCCACCCCCAAAATACCTCTTGCTGGCCACAAAATTTTTTTCACATTAATCAATCTGAAATTCCTTTTCCTCTTTTTCATCCAATTATATCTAATTCTAACTGACTCTTTGTTCTAGGGAAGTAAATTATTTTTTGCCATCCCTCTACATACCCTTATACTCTTTGAGTATCTATAGAAAGTTGGTATAGTCTCCCTGAGAAGTTTCCTGGTTAATCTGAGAATATTCATCCTCTTTCACATTTATTCATTAGTATCTCTCTTTTCTCAGTGGTTTTTTTTCTGGCCTATTTAGAACAGTCTCCAGTTACCTTCATTTTTTCTGTACTACGGTTCTCTAAGATGAATTTAGTTCTTTAGAGTCAAACTTTACATGGCTATTTATCAGTAAGCAGGGCCTTACTCAACACCCAGGGCTATACGTACTATTTTAAAAAAATCTAGATCCTTTAAAAATTATTTTTGGCTCTAAAATATATGTCTGATTATTTCTGCCTTTATTTCTTTTGTTTTCTTCAACTAGGTGACAGTGTAGAGTAGAATTCTTTGGATCTTTGTAGGTCATTGGACAAAAGGTCTTTGGAGTCAGACAAACCTGGGTTCAAATCCCAGCCTTGCCACTGACTAGCTCTGGGAGCTTGGACAAATTATATACAGTTGGCCCTTCATATCTGTGGGTTCAGCATCCCCAGAATCAATCAACCCTGAATCAAAAATATTTGAAAAAAGAAAAACAATAAAAATAAAACTAATGCAAATAAACAATATAGTATAACAACTATTTATATAGCATTTATATTGTTTTAGTTATTATAAATAATCTAGAGATGATTTAAAGTATATGGGAAGATATACATAGGTTATATGAAAATACTACACCATTTTACATAAGGGACTTAAGCATCCACAGATTTGGGTATTTGAGAGGATCCTGGAACAACTATAATCAATTTGTCTCAGTGGCTTCATTTGTAAAATAGAAAAGATACCACCTGACTCGTAAAGATTGCTAAATGAGACAGCTTATGGAAACTGCCCACAATGGTGTCTCGTCCATGGTAACCATTAAACAAATGCTAGTTCTCTGCTTTATGCCCCTTCTAATTTTGTCCAGACTCTCTGAAGGTTCTGATATTGTATAATTATTTGCTTGATTATTTAATACTTGTCCTCATCAAATACAGAATGGTATATTATTTATTTATTCAATGAATTACACTTTCTGTTGGGGAAACATTTTAGAGAATTCTGTAACCTCTCCACCTCTCTGCCCAAACTTGACTGACTTTTATTATTCATCAATTCATAAAGTTTCTCCTTTTTTTCGGGGGGGAGAGTGAATTTTAATTGTGTTATTTAATCTTTTTAAAGGACTGTCTTAGTATGATTATTATATTATATTTATTTTCTCTGTCTCTTTCACTTCTTAACCCTCTGGTTTTACTTCCTAAATTAAAAAAGAAACTGGGAAAATTAAAGTTTCCCTACTATTACTGCCAAGCCACTGGTTCTATTGAAAGTTTGCTTTCCAAAAACAGTTATTTCATATTGATTCTATGCTGGAATCGTTCACAGTTGCTTTCAATATAAAACAAAAATGGCTGTGTTGTTTATATGATATAAAATGAACTCAAGTGACTTTGCTAAACCTACAGTTTGAAAGAAATAGCCACTAAGTTACTATCTGAAGAGACCTCAGTGATCTTTTGGAAACCATGGACTGGAACCATGGACTGAAAAATGGGAGGTGCTTGTGGGTTCCTAACCGTGTCATTGTGGTAAGGTATTCTTGGTTTAATTTACTTAAAAATTTTACTCGAAAGACAAATGAAAGGAAAGACTCACTATATCAGTGATAGGATGAAATAATTGTTCAATGGAGGTATAAGCAAACAGAGAAATGCAGACATTCTTCTTGAGTTACCATCAGTTGAGCAGTTTTCACCTAAGCCAGAAAGGAGAAAACAAGAAGAAAACAAAACAAGAAGAAAAAAGATAGATCTGGATGACAGAATCCTTTCTTTACAAAGATAGCTAGCTGACTAGTTAGGGTAACAGTAACCAAGTAACCAGGCAGTATCTTGGTAAACACTTGGTTTGGATTTTGGGGCAGAGAGATCGAGTTTATTTTTATTCATTCTCAGCTAAAAGGCAATTGACTACATTTATTTTGGCCCACCAGGGAGGAAGGAAGGGCATGTCAGTTTTTCAAGAGGTTGTTTACTTTGACAGGGAATGAATTCTGCTTTCTTTTTCATTTACTGATTTTTCTTTTAATATGGAGGAGACGAAGCAACAGTTAAAAATTCATGTCTTGATATAAAGATCAATAAATTTATTGTAAAGGAACTAACTGGCTGTTTCCTAAAAAGAGAGTTAATTCTGTTCTGCAAGGCATTTCTTTCAACATTTGTTTCACACATCTGTTCTACTAAAGTGAGGGAAATTTTCTATAGAAAATTGTTGTGGAATAGCTGTCAATATTCCATACTCAATCAGTTTCCCATCATCTAACATTTAACATATCCTTTGATGTTAAATGGAGGGAGGGTAGGGAAGGGGGGGACTTCATGAAGAACTGGATTCGATGATTATTTAAATACCAACACAATAATATATCCACAGTAGTTTAATGCTATGTTCTGAAATATGTAAATATGGAAGTAATAGTAAATGTCAATATCGTGGTAAGCTAATTTTACTATAAATTCTAGTCTCCTTGCAATAATTCACTTTAAAGTATGAGGTATTTAAGGCAAATAAATCTGTATATTATGAATAACAGTGAGCTCTCTGATTGGAATTACCAGGTATTTATTTTAAAATGGTTACATGGAAAACAGTCATCTTAGAATTTTTGCCAGAAATCTTCTTGGGGAAAAGGAGAGGTTCTATTACGCTTTCTTAAGTGGGAGATGATAACTGACATGAATACTTAGCAGCATTTATATCTATCCGTGTGTCAGAAAAAAATGTGTCTAGCCAGAGTTTTAGTAATCCTTTAGGATTTTCTGCCAGAGATAGGGCTTATTGAGTGAGCAGATTAAGTTATAGATGATTATTAGCTTGTAATCAATCTCTCATCCCAGGATGCAAGTGAACAGAGCTCACACTAGAGCCAGGACTGGTATATGCAGTGGTTCTCAGCTGCTGGCCAGGAGACCAAAAGGCTGAATCAGAATCATCAGTGATGCTTTTTAAAGAAATGTAGGTTTCTGTCCCCACTCCCTGTTGGACATTCTGAGTCAGTGTATCTTGGGCAGGACTCTGAGATTCCATATTTTCCTTAAGTGCTCCCAAGTGATTCTGATCCATAACCAGGTTTGGGAACCAATGACCAGAGAGAGCAGCTTGAGGTCAGAGAAGAGGGCTGTGAAGGTGAAGGCAGGACTTTGTCCAAAGGAGAGAAACCATTCTGCTTTTGGTTCAGAGTCCGAGTCTGACTTCCTGATGAAAAATCATCTGGTAGCTTGAAATTGGCCATGGCAACGATATTTAAGCCATAGAAATCGGCAAATGCTTTTCCCCCTAAAAAAACCATCACACCACTGTCTGGTAAGGTTATTCTCACATTTTTAACATACCTGCCATGGAAAAATCTACTTATGTTAAGGATACCAAAGCCACATAAGTGACGTTAGAGGTTTCAAGGAAGTTACTTGAAAAGAGACTATGCTTTTTTAGAACAGAGAGAGATACTGTTAGTATTCCTCAAAGTAGCTCAGTACACAGTGAGAATTATATTTCCCTTTTTCCTTCCTGTGCCTCAGCAACCAGCCAGTTTGAGCCTCCATTTCTCTTCTCAGCCCTAGATTGAGCTGGAGAGATTCACATTTTCCCTTGTGTTTACAGACCTTAAATGCACTGTCCTTTAACAAAAATTTTTTTCTGAGTTGTAGAAATAAATTCGGTTTCAATGATCTCCACCAGTCTTAAAAAAACAAACAACATCTCCGGAATCCTCAGAAGTGATTTATTGGCATGGAAATGTGTAGTTGATTGTCCCGGGTCCCACACTAGACCACTAGACCTCAGGTTAAGGTTGAAATGAAGAGGAAGTGAGAACAGAGATGATTTAATCGCTCACAGGAATAAATCTATTAGCTAGCAGATTTGGTTCAGGGCCCTGTTTATTCAGGTTTGATGAATTTATGACCATTAACTAAAAGTGTACACATAAGGACCATAGCATTTGCCGTAGTGCTTATTAGGAGAGTGGGAGGAAAAAAAATAGCCTAGAACATGAATGGAACCAGTAAGTCCTTGGCTTATTTGGCAGGAAACTAGCTACCTAACTGCAAACAAATTCTCAAGATTAATGTCACCAATGAATGAATTAATGTGCCCAGGTAAGTATTCTATTAGATGTATGGTAGACACTGTGAGAAAGAATTATCATCAATTTGTGTCATTTTCTAGATCATCTCATTAAAGGCGACCAAGGTAATCACTGAGATTAGAAAGTAGGACAAACTGTGTTTCAGTACTTTTAGAGGAAAAAATTAAAAAAGCTATCCCAGGCGGGGCGCGGTGACTCACACCTATAATCCTAGCACTCTGGGAGGCTGAGGCAGGCGGATTGTTTGAGCTCAGGAATTCGAGACCAGCCTGAGCAAGAGCGAGACCTCCCCATCTCTACTAAAAAAAAAAAAAAAAATAGACATTATCTGGACAACTAAAAAAAAATGTATAGAAAAAATTAGCTGGGCGTGGTGGCGGATGCCTGTAGTCCCAACTATTTGGGAGGCTGAGGCAGGAGGATCTCTTGAGCCCAGGAGTTTGAGTTGCTGTGAGCTAGGCTAACGCCACAGCACTCACTCTAGCCAGGACAACAGAGTGAGACTCTGTCTCAATAAAAAAAAAAAAAAAAAAAAACTATCCCAGAAATATGGGCAGGATCTCCTGGAGGAAGTCTTCCCTAAACCACCCTCATCCCACCCCCACACTCTCTCCAAGGCACGTGGTGCATCTTTACCATTGCACTTTCCCCCTGTAAAGTGGGGATAACAGTATCCACATCAAAGCGCTTTTGTGAAAGTTAAATGAGTTAATACATATACAGCCCTTTGAGCAGTGGACAGAAAATAATACACACTCAATAAATGTCACCTATTACTATTATATTGTCATTATCACCACCATAGTGTATTGAAATGGCCTGTTACTGGAAATTTCTCCCAGGCTAGAAGGGAAGAATGTTTCATCTTTACAGACCTAA
The DNA here is from genome assembly GCA_963575035.1 of Avahi laniger. Lineage (NCBI taxonomy): Eukaryota > Metazoa > Chordata > Mammalia > Primates > Indriidae > Avahi > Avahi laniger. Next base: position 313 of record CAUYSK010122805.1, on the reverse strand, counting down.
TGCTTACCATCGTGCCCAGCACAGAGGAGATATTATCTGAACTAAATTGAGCTATAACTGATATGCTTCTAGTAATTTATCTGGGCTGCTGTTTCAGGTTTTTTTTTTCTTTTGTTTGAGACAGAGTCTGGCTCTGTTGCCCTGGCTAGAGTGCTGTGGCGTCAGCCTAGCTCACAGCAACCTCAAACTCCTGGACTCAAACGATCCTCCTGCCTCAGCCTCCTGAGTAGCTGGGACTACAGGCATGCGCCACCATGCCCGGCTAATTTTTTCTATATATTTTTAGTTGTCCGATTAATTTCTTTCTATTTTT
>CAUYSK010122804.1:0-22270 GCA_963575035.1 Avahi laniger | reverse complement strand
GCTAATTTTTTCTATATATATTTTTAGCTGTCCAATTAATTTCTTTCTATTTTTGGTAGAGACGGGGTCTCGCTCTTGCTCAGGCTGGTCTCGAACTCCTGAGCTCAGAACGATCCGCCCACCTCGGCCTCCCAGAGTGTTCCTTTAACTTTTAACTAATATCTTTTAGGATTCTGCTTAGATATCACTTCTTCCAGGAAGCCTTCTCTGATTCCTTCCCAATGCTTTCCAACCTGGTTTGGGTTAGGTGTCCCTCCTCTGTTCCCATCACCCCCTAACTATATTATTTGTTCTTACTGCATTTTGCTATAATGATTTGTTTGTGTTTCTCTCATGTGTCTGTGATTTCATACAGGTCTTCACTTTGTATCCCCAGTACCTAATACATGCCTAGAATTTAATAGGTGCATAGAGTTTGTGGAAAGAATGGAAAATATCTGAATGATTGCTGGAGGCTGTTCCTCTGACATTTTGACTCAGGCTGTGCTGGCCACATTGCAGTATATTCCCCAAATGGTTTAAAATGTCCTGAATATCATATTTTGGCATTAAAAATATGAAATTATTACTATTCTTGCTTTTCTATTTCAACATTTAACTGATTGCCTAGGAAATTAATCTAACAATAGCTGCTGTTAATAAATCTTAGTTTTTAAGTGAAGAAATTTATATCTTTAAGTATACGTTTATACCTTTAAGTATATTGTAAATGAATAACCCTTGTGCTGACATTATTGACTTGCTGAAAACTTTATTCCATGTTGTTGTTTTGGTTAATATGAAGAGACTGATGAAGAAAATCATGCTCCATAACAGAGAATAATTTAAGTGTATGAAAAAAAACTTAAAGGAAAACAAGATTTTTTTCATTTATGAACAAATTCATTCATTCATTCATTTCATTTCTTTCTTTCTATTTTTTTTTTTTTTTTGGTGAGACAGGGTCTTGCTCTGTCACCCGGGCTGGAGTGCAGTGGCATGACCATAGCTCACTGCAGCCTCGAACTCCTGAGCTCAAGCGATCCTCCTGCCTCAGTCTCCAGAGTAGTTAGCACTATGGGCATGCACTACCACACCTGGCTGATTTTTTTATTTTTTGTATTTATGTTGCCCAAGTTGATCTCAAACCCCTGGCCTCAAGTGATCTTCCCACCTCAGCCTTTTATAAATGGGATTAAATGGTATAAATGGTATAAATGGGGTTATGTGTAAGGAGGCTAGTAGGATTTTCTGGAGGTGACAATACTCTGTTAAGAGTAAGTTAAGCTCTGCATTTTCCCCTTTATGCTTCCGTTTCCCTTTTTCTCATTCCTCTGTTGGAGAGCATGGCACATGATAAAAATCATTCATTTACTTCTGTTTCTCCTTGAAGTTATGAAAACTTATGGATACAGATTTTGCTGTGTTGGCTTTGTGTTCTCAGTATCTAATACATAATAAGTATTTACTGACTGAACAAGTAAAGAGGAGGGAGATGGGAACGTGAGGGTCACTTGTGTTGTGCACAGGGGGGCATGGTAAGGTGTCACTGGGACTTTAGCCCAGCAGGGGATTTGTCTAATATGAAATTGCATTCTAGCCCTACTGGGAGGTGGATGAAGCAAAGTGCCTCGTGAGAATAGCTAGTGAGAATGGCTCGTAAGGTCTAGACAGGTTTTAGAGGCCTCAGGGTAGGATTCAAAGTCCTAGTGCAGTGGGCACACGTGTGTATGGGCAATCTGAAGCTTGGTAGACATATGATGATCGGCCTTCAGCTGGGCATGAGAGGGCAGCAGAAATCCCATCAGATTGAATGTATTGGTAGAGATGGGGGCTCCCCTTCATACTTTGCCAGAATTGGTTAGAATTGGCTCAGGATGGGGTTGTGGCCAAGCTGCAGGCTTCAGTACTTACTGCTGAGTAGAGTTGGAGACAGCAAGGATGCTTACGTTCCAGAAATGAACATCTCTTGTCATTCCATGTGTGTTTTTTCATTTGAGCTGGTCTTAGCAATATTTCCCCACTATCACTTTGGCTGTAGTAATAATACATTTGATCTCAGAAAGTGATCAGAATGGACACATAAGTCACTTTGTAGGCTGGTTTTTTTTCTGTGTACAGCTGCTTTTTAAAAGATAGTCATAGTATTACATTAACCTTAAGTATATTTTTTATGGTAGGATATGGGAATTTTTCAGCTTATTCAGAAAAGGTCTTTTCTCCCAAGGAACTATGAGTTGGCTTAGGGAAAAGTTCAAAGTTGATATTTGCTGGTGTTTTTGATGAGCAGGTGAAGCTTTATCTAAAGCAGATTGCCCTGGATTCAAATTTTGCTTCTCTTCCTTATTGATTGTATGGCCTTGAGCAAGTTACCTAACCTTTCGGAGCTTTGTAAGATGACTGCTGGCAGGGCTGTTTGAAGATTGCTGCTAATGCCCATATGGTTCCTAGTAGGGCAGGCACATGGTGGGAACTCACTCAGTGGCAGCTCTTATCATTACCTGTGTCAGAAAAGCACTCAGGTACTTTCTTTAATAAAGAGGAAATGAATGAGTCTCTGGGAATTTGTTCTCTCTCTGGTTTTACTAAGAAAGGATCATAAGTGGCTGGATGTTTGCTATTAGCACTACACTATGAGACATGTAGAACAGATAGGAGATAACTATTTCTCTTGATTTCTTTTTCACCTTTAGTAACAGCAGTTAGTTTCTGAGCTATATGCTTCATTTTTACAACATTGCAAAAGCCACTAAATGAGATCTTCTTCCATGCAAGGATATTCAAAGCTGATTATAGCTTTAGGACATTTTTTCATTCTTGCATAAACCATAGTTTTCAATTATTTCAGCATCACTATACATATTGTAGAGCTATATAGAGGTGCTGGATGATTCCATTGTATCACACACCATTTGTTTTCAGAGAGGCTTTTTAGGCAGTGATGCAATGAGATTTAAGGCATTCTCTTTTGGTTTATCGGAAAATGTGCTTTTTATCTACCTTCCTTTAGGAAGTCTTTAAAACTCACAAATTGTGAATAAGTAGGCACACAATTATTACAACTCTTTGCAGCTACTCTTACTTATAGATAAACTGTAATATATTTTAAATTCTTGGTAGGAAAAAAGGGACCCTGGACTTTTTGATTTAAACTGTGTGTTTTAATTGTTACCGTTATTAGCCAGGAGTTGCAGATATTATCTGAAGAAGTATATTTAGTGTAAGGTACTTTTATCTTTGAAAATTATGTGTTATTAATATAGATCTTTTTTAGTAAATAGTAAAAATGTATTTAAGGCTGATCGAAATCTTAATGTATATTTTCTCGCATTTATTTTAATATTACTCTTACTGTTTCCATATGTCTCTACCTTGACACTACAAGTGGTAAAAAATGTAATTAATATGTGCAAAGGGAGACTTTCTGATTCTTGCCTTGGGCAGAATTAGTTAATGATATTCACTCAGATACGGCATGGTACAAATGGGGCATATTAAGAGGCTTAAATTAGGTCAAATTGAATAATTGAATTTATTCCTTTACTTAAAAACAGCTTAATCAGCTGAGAGTGCTGAAGTCTAAAAAAAGTTTAATTAAATATTAATAGGGAGTTTGTGTTTTCAACTTATTTTATCTTCATTTACAGTGATTGTATATTTTTTTTCTCCTTTGTTACCTTTTATAGATACTTGGAGATGAAGTTCAGCCATTCTCACTTGATGAAGAATTTGATTATGACAATGTGACACTAACCCCCAAGTTCAGTCTTGCAGAGATAGAGACCATCAAAGAGCTATCCAAGCAAGAGAGAAAGAACACCAACAGAGACACAGAGGAACCCCATGACTGATTCACTAATACCTTTTTGTGTTTATTTTTATTTTGTTCTTATGAAACATCAGAATAAAAGATAAACCTACTGTAATTCCCTTTGGGGAAATTTACATGTGTGCATTCATTTATCAGAGTTAGTTATTATCAGGGAGATATAGCAGTTAACAAGAACAAAGATTGCTGCCCTTGCAGAATTCTCTCCTGTCATGTCGTTGCTGCACCCTGTGACCGGTCGGGGGGGATGGGAGTGGGAAATGGGAACAGGAAGCAACACCTATGTACGTGTCCACTTTGATGACAACCTGTACGAGGTGATGTGGGGTACCCTATCAAAGATCAGAAACATGATCCCACCTTCTTGGGGTGAAGGACAAGTGCACATGCAAAACACACTGTAACACATTAGAGAAAAATTGCTAATATGAGTAGGTCACTGGTTCCAGAGATAGTGGTATCAATTTTGAGTGTTGAGACATTAGGCTTTTGGGATTGATTGGGAAAGGCTTTACTGAAAAAGAAGGCATCTGAGAACTGATTATTTGTCATATGTTGCATTCCTGCATTTTATTACTATCATTAAATCATGTGTGATAATCGTTATAAAGTACAAGGATTGATCTATCTTCAGAAGTTTAAAAATACGATTTAGGAAGACAAGACAACTGGAGTATGTAAAAACGTATTATGAAGTGCTCATTACGTAGAATACCCATAAATGCATTCAGGGAGGGAGGCAAGAGGGGCGAAGGCACAGAGGAATGGGGAATAATCAGTAACAGTTCAAATGTACTTAGTCTTAACTAATTTTTTTCTTTCAAATAGACAATATTTCTTAGAGCAGTTTTAGGTTCACAGAGAAATTGAAGAAAACAGAGTTTTCACACACCTTCAGCTTTCACCACACACACAGACTCTCCTACTGTCAACATCTTGCACCAGAGTAGTACGTTTGTTTTTGTTTTGTTTTATTTTTTGTTGTTACTTTTCTTCTCTCTTTCCTTTTTTTGTGGTAAGAACACTAACATGAGATCTACAATCTTAAATTTTAAGTACACAACACAGTATTTTTTACTATATGCACGATGTTGAGCTGCAGGTCTCTAGAACTTACTGATGTATAACTGAAACTATTACCCATTGAACAGCAACTCCCCGTTTCCCCCTCCCCCCAGCCCTGACAACCAACATTCTGCTTTCTGCTGCTGTGAGTTTGATTACTATAGATAACCTCATGTAAGTGGACACGTACTATTCATACATACTTCACAGAAGCTCTCTTGCTGGAAGATGTTATGCTAAGTGAAATAAGCCAGTCACAGACAAATTTTAAGCAGAGAAATAACAAGATTGGAAATATTAGTTTATTAAGTATGAAATGTCCTATTTTGAATCAAAAGTTTATCATACCTCAAACAAGAAGCAATACGATTAATCAAAGTATGTGCCTGTGAACTATCAACACAGTTTTGCCATCTTAATGGTAGCTTGCTTATGCCAGCACTGAAGAAGCAAGTGGTGATGAAATCGTGAAAGGCATTTTCCACAGCTTGCTGAGATTTGAATATTTGTCCTTGCAAGAATTGGTCCAAAGCCTGGAAGAAATGGTAGTCAGTTGGTGCAAGGTCTGGTGAATACGGTGGATGACAGAGAGTTTTCAAGTCCAGCTTCTGTAGTTTGAACAGGTTGTTTTTTGCAACATGTGGTCTTGCAAGAGGATTAACCTGTCTCTGTTGACCAATTTTGGCTGCTTAATCACAAACATCCTCATCATTTCATCCAATTGTTTGCATTAGACATGCGCTATAATCAACTGACCAGGTTTCATGAAGCCATAGCGGATAATACCAGCGCTGGACCACCAAATAGACAGCATTAGCTTTTTCTGATGAATATTCAGTTTTGGACTGTGTTTCGGCACTTCATTTTTATCCAACCATTGTGCCGAACACTTGTGATTGTCAAAAAGGAATCCATTTTTCATCTCACATAACAACACAGTGTAGAAATTGTCGCCTTTATGTTGTAGCAGCAAAGAAAGGCAAGCTTCAAGATGATGTCTTTTCTGATGCTTGTTTAATTCATGCAGTACCTATCCAGCTTCCTTATCTTGCCCATTTGTTTCAAATGGTCCAGTATTGTTGAAATAGTAACGTCAAACCTTGCTGCTAATTCCTGCATAGGTTGAGATGGATTCGCTTCCACTGTAGCTTTCACCTCATCATTATCCTCCTTGGTCTAGGTCACAAGCATGGCTCATTTTCAAAATTAAAATCACCAGAATGGAACTTCTCAAACCATTGACGTACTGTGCATTCATTAGCCACATCCTTCCCAAACGTTGTTGATATTTCGAGCTGTCTACGCTGCATTAGTTCCACGGCGGAACTCATATTCAAAAATAACATGAATTTTTGACTTATGCTTGGTTTCACAAAAATTGCTCTAAAAAAAATTTGAAAGATAATCACAAGCCAAACCGTGCATTTGAAAGAATGAGGATGTACCTTCACAATAATAATAATAAAAAAGGTGTCAAAGTGAAATGTCAAAGATATCAACTGTCAAACTTAGTAAATCAGACATTCCATACTTAATAACCCAATATATTTCACAAAGATAACTCTGGTGTGAGCGTGAAAGATAAAGTGATCAAAGGTGATGCTAAATCAGAGAGACAAAGTTTAAAGGCTAGTAAGATAGTTTGTGTTGGAGAATATAAAAGCTTGAATTAAGGAAGTGTGGGTGGAAGTGAAAGGCATTGATTTGCTTAGAGATTTTGGGAACAGAACTAGCAAGGATTGTTGACTGATGCAATGTGGAAATGAGAGAGCAATTGTGAGGTTAAGACAAGATTTTAGTGTTCAATCTATGTACATGCTGACTGAGACAACCTTGTAATATAATTGTTCACAGGATGGGAGACTCTTTTGGCTCAATATAGATAGCATTTTGGTACTTTCAATAAAGAAAAGACTTCATCATTTTTAAGATATTTCCATCTTATGGACTTAAATAGTTTTATAATAGAGGAAACAAAACCATATTTTTAGGAGTTTATAAAGAACTACATTTCAGTGGAGTATTTCATTATTTAACCAGTTAGAGAAGATGGCAGGTGGAACGTTCTATCTGTAGGGTTGATACGTTTTGGCTTTCTTCCTCTTGGCAATTTTTGATCTCTGCATTATTTGGGAGCAATTGTGCATTACAGCAAAAGTGACACTGGAAAATGGGTCTGTCCCTTAAAGCCTTTGAATGAAATGGTTTTGTCTTCATCGTACAGTTACTCTTTCTCTAACTAGCAAACTCTTCTTCGTAACTGCCTTTCAGTTTTAGAGATCCCTGACTCAGTGGAGATGGTTTGTTTAAGATTGGTTGGCAGAGCCTAACCCATTAAGTCTATGCGTATGTTGATGGATAATGCTGACCTGGATTAGCTTGTGGCAACAGAAGTAAGATTAATAAATAGTAGAAAATAAAGAGAAACATCTGGGTGTGTGCACCAAAATGGGAGGGAAGAACATGAAATTTTCAAAAGTATTTTGAAATAATGTTAGATTCGAGACACAAACTAGCTGAAATGGAGAAAATGTCACTTCAAGCCTGCAACACCAGTCCTAGCTTGTTCAGTGCGGTGGCACGCTGAGTGACCTAACTCCTACGATCCATCTTGTGTGGCGTAGCACAATAAGAAGAAAAAATATTCAGCTCTGATAATGAATTTCCTTGATTCCTTTGTCAAGAATTCTATTTTCGTTTCCCACAGATGAGATGCAACTGTATCTTCGTTTTAAAAAAGAACTTTGCCTATATGTTCGGTGACTGTGGTTGAATTAAAATATGAAAAAAGGCAGTTAAAGAAAAAAATTTGTTTCATTTTCTTGCTTCTTGGAAGTTGATGGTAAGTGAATACAGTAGCATGTGAAATGATGTGAAAGAGACAATCTTACTGAGAATTTTATAGAAACGTATTTCTCCATACGTGAAAGAGAAATCCACACTCATCATGGCTTATCCAGCCTTTATCCGCTGTTTAAATCTCCAATCTCATCTAGTACCGTCTTCCTCATTTCTTACTATGTTCTGGCCAGTTTTTTCCTTTTTTTTTTTTTGTTTGTTTGTTGTTTGTTTTTCAAACACTTCACCTTGTATCTACCTTAGGGCTTTTACTCTTGTTTTTCCTTCTGACTGGTCTTCCCTGGTCTTCATTTGGCTGGATCCTTGTCATTCAGGCCTTTGGTGAAATATATCTTCCCAGAAGCTCTTGCTGACAGCCCTGTGTAAAGTAAACCTTTTCTCACCAACCTCCATCCCTGTCATTGTGCATCCTATTACCCTACTTTGTCTTGTTTACTGTCTGACTCTCTGATTGCGGTGTAAGCTGCAGGAGGGCACAGGCCCAGCCTGTCTTTTCATTGCTGTGTCCCAACACCTGAAAAGGGCCTAGAGCAAAGTAGGTGGCCAATAAATATTTACTAAATGAATCAGACCTAAAAGTATAAGCTTATTAGCTTGAAGAACTTGGAGATGCATTTCATCAGTTCAATTTGGTTAGACAGATACTGAACACTTTTAATATTTATGGCATATACAAATTTTCACTTTTTACACTGATGATACATCTGATGGTCAGTGCAAATTTGAGGAGCCTCGCCTGTTGTATAAAAATGTTTCGTGTTCAACAAGTTTCTTCTTTTCCTCACTATAATCCCATTGAGAATTGAGACAATGTTTGTTCTCATGGGAACTCTGCCCACTCTCAAATGCTCTTTTGAAACCTTGTTATGTCTTCCTACATTAGAAATCCTATTCAGAAGCAATTCACATGATACAATGCTGATATTGCCAGCATTCTACGTTAAAAAGTTTGGACTGATGACTAAAGGAAAACTAGAAAGGGAAAAGAAAACAAGACATGAAGAGTGAAATTGGTAGGAAGAAGAAAAATTCCATTTTAGTAGCTGTCTGCAAAGCAAAATCCTTTATCCATTCATTCAAAAATGTCAATGCTCATAAGCGTCATCAAACTTTAGAGGCGGACCTAAAGCCTAATTCCCCTGTTATCTTCGTATTTTATTTATTCTGAGTGCAGTGTAAGCCACCAGAGGCTTCCAAAGAGAGGAGAGTCTGACTTACATTGGAGGGAAGGCGCTGACACTGGAGAGGTGCGCAGGGCTGCACTGGGCGGGGCCTTTTTGTTTTCTTCTCTGGAATTTTATATGCTCTCGTTATCCCCAGTATTCTGAAAATGTATGATGATATGTATTGGCATGGGTCTATCCTCATCCTTTATGCTGGGTACTCAGTAGCTTTTTAGTCTGGAAACTTTCAGTTTTGGGAGATATTCTTGAATTTTCTTTTTTTGATGATTCCCCCTTTCCATTTCCTCTTTACTGTCTTTCCAGAATGTCCACTTTTTGGACGTTGAACTTCTTATGTTGCTGCTCTATTGTTTTTGTACTCTCTTCTCTCCTGTTTTCTGATTTTCTCAACTTTGTCTTCTACATTTTTATTGCAATGTGTGTAATATTATCTTTTTTTTGAATTTTATCTTATTTTTATATTTGCAAAAGAGTAAAGCCATTTCCATTAAAAAAAAAAAAAGGCGAATGGCAAGAAAACACATCCTTCTCTGCCGGAGGTGCATCAGGACCAGATATTAGAACTGGGAGGATAAGACAGAGTCTTATGCTTTATAGTGTTTGGCCCACTGATGGAAGCACTTGTGCTTGCTGTGTTGAATGAATGAACAGTAGGCATGGAGTGAGAAGAAGGTTTTGGACATTCGTACCATGCTGGAGAAAGCCTCAGGTGTGACTAAGTGTTGCTTAGGCAAGTTCTAGGACTCTGACACTGAGAAAGGGAGGATTTGCATCAGGGTGGTGGCTCGTCTCTGGGCAGGGTTGCCGTTGGCGTGTATAAGGCATTCATGTGTCAGGAACACCATCCTCTAGAGCAGCTGCTCTTTCTGTTCCTGTTGTTCCTCTTCTTTCTGTTGACAGCACCACACGGTTGCCAGAGCCTATTATTTTGGCCTCTGCACTTTTGATTCCAATCTCTCCTTTATATTCCGTCTGCCATTATTCAGGCCTTTATAATATTTTTACTTGTGTCCTTTGGAAGCCTTCTTATTTTCTAATGTATCTCTAAATGTGTCTATTCTCTCAATTCTAGCTTGTTTTACACATTGCTTTCATATTAATCTTCATTTCGCTATCTTGTTTTAAAACTACCTCTAGCTGCTCATTGTCTACTGAATTATTAAAAACATCTCAACTCAGCATTCAAGGACTTATTCTCCTATACCCCGTGATACAGACAAAACTGACTACATGTGGCTCTTGAGTGTTTCCTTCACCTTCATGCTTTTGTCCTTATTGTTCCTTCTTTCTGGATGGCCACCCCTCATTTCTGCCCAGTGAATTTCCATTCATCCTTTAAGACGCATACCAGGGGTTACTTCCTTCACGGAGCCTTTCTGATTCTCCCAACCAGGTATAATTTCATCTTCTCCAGAACCTTGATAGGATGTCGTAACATTCTTGTCACTCTTCACATTCTGCCTTGGATCATAATTATGTGTGTACATGTTTTTCCTCAACCCCAAGAGCAAGAACCAACTCTCACTCATTCTTGCATCTTTAGTAAGCTCTGCGTCTTACACATTATGGTTCTCATCACTGACTTCACTTACTTATAAAACCCAGGTTGAATGCGACAAAAATGGATTGCATAAAGATTTATTCATTCAGCTAATATTTATCTAGTGTCTGGTTTCTTTTTTACATTTTGTTATAGAAACAAATAATGTCATGCTATGTTAATCCATTGAATTTATAGTAAGAAAACTAATGAAAAATGTCTGCACACGCTGTACCAGAATGTCGATTTATTGCGATAACAATCAGAAAAAGTTATTCTATCTAGTGCAAAAGTGGGAGGTAAAACAAAAAGACTCAACAATATAATTCTAATGTAAATAAATTTTGCACGAAGGGATTTAGGAAGACATTTTAGTACCAAAATAACATCAAGTCAGTAATGAAGGTTATGGTACATGATATATAATTATAATACTGTTATGTCTACAAAAATGTGCAGTCTTTCTAAAGAGTTTTGTTGGATATACTTCAGATGATAGTAGATGGTTATCTCCATTGTGTGCACTTAGAATATTGACATCCCTGTTAAGATTAAAAAAGTAAATCCGATAACTCTCCAAATTGTGTTAATATTGGCTATATTCTTGGAAAGAAATTAGCATCAATTTTTATTTAGACGGAAAAGCATTTTCAAAGGACAGCTTATGTGCAAGTGGTGGTAATGGCGCTTGAACTAATTAGCATGTTTAACAACCAGGCAGAAAAAAACACTAATTATTCTCATCTTCTTCTCTGCTTCCCCACTCCCCCAAGGATGGGAAAAACTGCAAAGGATTTGAATCCTATACAGATTGGGCATTTAAAAAAAAATTACAGTATCAGATGTCTTTGTGAAAATGGTTTTAAACTCCTTTGAGTTTAAGAGGTTCAGTGTCTTAGACTTGTAGAGGACTTGGCTCTGGCATGTGAAAGTCAACTGGTTCCTAAAGGGGCTTTAGTTCCTGAAGAATATTTTATGCCTTTTTAAAAGTATTTTGGTTATCGTGTCATCCTGTTATTCATGCATTGGCGCCAATGATTTCTGATGACTCAGTGTTTTTGTATATACATATATACATACTATATAGAGAGTATATGTATTTGTATATTTTTGCAGTGAATCCAACTATTTTCAAATGTCAGTAAGTCCCACAGATTAGTCTGTGTTGCCTTTTCATTTTTTTGAAATTGGGTTTGCTGACTTTTCTTAGGGAAGAAACATGCAGCATTTGTCTTTACCCAACTCTTTATTCCTTTTTATAGTTCTGACCTGTGGGCTTTGCCTATAGCATCTGCTTCTGCTTCCCCCAACCCACCGAGCGTAAGTGTGACATATGGAGGTGCCTGCTGGTGGTTGTTTCGTGTGTAAACAGCTGAACACCTGGCTGCCCATGTGCAGGTGCACAGAACTCTGGAGAAGGGGGTTTTAATTTAAGATAGACAAGGGCTTGGGTGTTGGACTTAAGACTCTTCTGTGCTCAAAAACAAGTAAGGACATTTGAGTCCCTTATATGTCAGGGACAGTGTAAAGTGCTGTCGTAGTATTTATTTTCCGAAAATGTCTTCCCTGACATAATGGCTTCTGTATTTGTCATCCTAAAGAAGTCTATCATGTCTTATTTAGTTATTGTCCTCCATTTGCAAGGTTCACAAAGGGTTTTACATAGCTGGCCCCCAAAGTGCTCACTTCTCATTGTGCTGAAATTAAGCATATTAATTGATACAAATACACTATGTATCAAATACATAAAATATTCAATGCCATTACAAGAGTTTAGAATGAGAGATGAAATAAATTTTGCAAAACGTGTGCCCACATGTTTATATTCCTCAAATAGCACAGTTGTTACGTTTTAAGATAATCATTGATCAAAATACAAAGTCTTAAGAAAATACGAAATATCGATTGAGTGTCTACCACAAGTTCAGCAACATCTTAGGTGAGAAGGAGGAGCAGGAAAAGGAGTGAATAAATACTTTATAACATCACAGAGAGGCAGATTTTCGTACAGGGAAGTCCATGCAATACCCCAGAGAACCCAGTGGTGAACCAGGAATACACTAGCTTGCCTTAAGTAGAGTATTTGCTTTTTTTTTTTTTTTGAGACAGAGTCTCACTTTTGTTGCCCGGGCTAGACTAAGTGCCGTGGTGTCAGCCTAGCTCACAGCAACCTTAAACTCCTGGGGTCAAGTGATCCTCCTGCCTCAGCCTCCCGAGCAGCTGGAACTACAGGCATGAGTCACCATGCCCGGCTAATTTTTTCTATATATTTTTAGTTGTCCAATTAATTTTTTTCTATTTTTAGTAGAGACGGGGTCTCGCTCTTGCTCAGGCTGGTTTTGAACTCCTGAGCTCAAACAATCCGCCCGCCTCGGCCTCCCAGAGTGCTAGGATTACAGGCGTGAGCCACCGCGCCCAGCCAAGTATTTGCTTTTTATAGCTAAAAGGAGAAGTAAATAGACTTTTTTCACACTTTCTAGAAGTTGAGCTCAATGTTCTTTTGGAGAGAGAGGGTTCATCTCAATTATGTAGCATCAGTGGCAATTTTGTATATACACATATACATACTGTGTATGTGTCTATTTACTTGGTCTGTTCCCCTTGCTCCCCCGTGAGACACCTTGCTGCACCGCAGATGCACATGTTCATCTTGAGTTGGTGAAGGGTTGGCATCAAAGGCAAAGAAACCCCTGAAACTCAGCCCTCTCAGCCCACAAGAGCAGCTTCTCTCTACCACAACGATGAAAGCTGGAGATAACAGGGGCATTCCCACCACTGCTCTCTCTCTTGTGGGCAGCTGACAGTTAACACAGGTGGGCGTAAGGTGCTGCCCACCTTTTGAAGGTCGTCTGTTGAAGTGGAATGCCACCTCTCTGAGATCAGTTCTCTGCTTTGGCCCATGGAGCTGCTTCTGAGAAGGAATCAGGTGGTGAATACCTGCCCAGCTTTTTAGAAAATCAGAGGTGGCTGTCAAAAGACTCACTATCATTCAAAGGCTGCCAGACAAGGTGGTGAGTCTTTGTGATGTGTGGCCGTTTGAGGGGCCACCTTGGTTCTTGTTTTTTTCAGAGGTCAAATTGGCTTGCTGAACAGCTGGCTCATCTACCTCTTCCCATAAGCTGGATGGGAAGGAGGCTGGGTCTGTTGAACTGGGGTGTGCACAGCTGAAGTGCATAAGGAGAGATGCAAGTGTTAAATGAGAATGCCATTCACCAAGCAAACATCATTTCATTTAAATTACACTGTGCTATTTTATCTTGACCCGAAACCAAATGGAACTCGTAATACATTATCACATACAAGATAGCTGGCTCATTAATAAAACCCTAGGCAGAAGACAGGGGTAAACAATGAAAACTCTCACACATTAGCACTATAATGCACTACAATATTTTTCCTTCTTTTCATCAAAACCCTCCATGTAATTAAATCCCAAGTAAGTCAGCAAACAAATCCTCAGCTTCTTTTATTGCCCATTTTTTTTGAAGTGAATTAGTTATTTTTCATACTGCTAAGTAGCAAATAAACACAAACTCCGGAATGGTGCTGAAAGTTTTCCTTATAGACAATAAATATGTATTGAATGCTTATGATCTGCCACTGGCCCTCTGGAGTTACAGCAGTGAGTGAGACAGAACTCATATCAGTGATCAATGCTACGACGAACGTCACAGTGAAAGCAGCATTTAGGTGGTAAAGGAAAGCCTCATTGAGGATGTTACAGGTAAACTGAGTCTGGATGACAAGATGGAGCCAGGCCTGTGATGACCTGGGGAGGGAGTGTTCCTGATTGAGCCAATAGCTAGATTAAAGACCCTACAGTGGGAAAAGCTTTGTGGCCAGGGAAACGCAAGGAAGCCCTGTGTGGCTGGAGTGTAGTGATGGAAGGCAAAGGCTGTTAGAGATGAGGCCAGACAAGTGGGGGTCCAGAGACTGTGACACCACAGGCCATGGTAGGGAGTGGAATTCTAATCTCAGCACCATGGGAGGCCATTAAGTTGTTTTTTAAGCCTTTGACGGTGGTGCTTTCTATTTTAAGAGATCACCTCTGCTTGATGGGGGTCGAGATGCAGTCAAGAGAAGAAGCAGGAAGACTAGCTCACAGGGTACCAGCTCACAGGCTACCCTAACCTTAACTCTAATCCTAAACCCTACCGCTAACCCCTAACCCCTAACCTTACCACTACTCCTAACCCTATCCCCTAACACCTAACCCTAACCCTCATACCCAGGCATGAGGTGTTGGTGGCTTGGAAATTAATGGTGGAGATGGAGAGAAGTGGGTGAATTCAGGAGATAGAGCTGATGAAAATTTAGTGCAGGATTAGCTCTGGGGAGGGTGAGTGGATGAGAGGAGTTGAGGCTGAGTTCCTAGGTTTTTGCTTTACAGGTTTCTCTTCCAAATTCCAAGGGTTAAAGCCAGGGTGAAGAAAATGCATTGATGAGGATTGGGACTTGTCTGGAACTTCCAAAAATAACACTGGATAATATCATAGGAAGTTTCATTCTCTATTTTACATCATGTACTCTGACTTGCAGATGGTACCTCTCAAGCCTGGTGTTATCTTCCTTCTTTTCAAATTAAAGCTTATGGATTATTTAATACTACTATTGCTTTGCAATAGCCTAGCTTCGTTCTCATTCATCTCAGCATCTAAAAGAGGTTTTAAGCCAGTCATTTATATATCATTGGTGTCTAGCATAGACACAGAAATTGCTTAATAAATTCCTGAAATGGGACTGAATAGGGACTTAGGGCAATAGTACTCAGTGTGGTCTGCAGTCGTGAATGGTTCTGTGAACTGTTTGTTATGGACTGTTTGTTACTGGTCCAGGGCAAGATAAGTTCAGATATGAAGAGAAAACATTTAGAGACTTTTATAGCAATTTGAAATTGCTATGACATCCAAGCAGCATTTCATTTTTCTAGTAATTTACTTTTATTGCATTTAATAAAATATCCATCTGAGACAAATTGGAAATTAAAAACAAGACAATACAAAACTGGTCTTTGGCCCAGATGGTTTGAGAAGCACTGGTTGAGAGAATAGACAAGGTCATTGCCTTTCCACGTGAGAAAGGTATGTGTGGTGACATCCCACGGCAGGTCGAAAGCATTTGGGGGAAACGGAGCTGGCTCCTGCTCTTTCCTCCTTTGGCTTGTTCCAATCACAGGTGGGTCACGGAGAGTCAGGATTGTCCTGGTGTGTAACCTCGGTGGGTATCTGAAAAGTGGAAACAGGAAGTGAGTGGAGGAATTCTAGGAGTCCACATCGTGGGAAAGAACACAGCTGAGCTTGAATAGGCAACAGAAAACTGTGTGGAGAGGCTCAATATCCTCTACGTCTCCTTCTAACGAATGTTCTGAAAGCCAGTTCCCGACAGGCGATTTGAATTGTTTTGCCATTTCGGAAAGCCATAAAATTTGGAGTGGGAAGGCGCTTCGGAGACTGTTTAGTTTCATTCCCTCATTTTACAGATGAAGTAACTGATCTCCTAAAGATATCTCTTGAAAGAAAAAGTCCCACAAAGTCCAGCAGCCCAGGATAAAGGGCACTTGCTGAACTTTTTCACTTGGAACTGAGCTGAGGTGGTGGTGGGGTTTTTCACATTGCTCATTTTTCAGGGTTGTGATTTTGATCAGCTTTCTTCACAAATCCATGCCTCTGAGAAATTGGAGCTTGTGAACCCATTTTTAGTATCTTGTTTTGACATAAACTGAAGTCTTGTTTAGTTGTAAATTTGGGCTGGAAAAAATACAATCGCACGCTGTAGCAGCCTTCCTCGGTTTGTACATCTGTCATTGGAATTATTTGCCAAAAAACCTTCATGCGGAGCCTTTCATGAGGAAACCAAGCAACAAGTGTGATTGGTCTGCATTCTCTCCTTATCCGCTTCCAATAGCATTTTATGAGCATTTATTTCATTGAGAGTTTTCAGTTAGTGGGTAAGAGGATGAGTTTTGGGTTCAGAAAAAGCAGGGTTTGAGTTCAGCATATATTAATTGGGTGATTGTACACATAATGTAATCCCCTGGGGCTTAATTTATTCATCTCTAGCGTGGAGGTAGTACTACTTACTTCGCAGCATTGGGAGAGTTAGAAGGGGTGATATGTGCAAGCACTTAGCATGATGCCAGGTATAAAGTGAGCACTCAATATAAAAGTGGGTTATTGTGGGCAGATGTTGTATCTGACTAAGAGAAGCAGGTAATGAATGCAGAGGCTCAAGTGGCCAAGTAGGCTGTCCGGCAAGTCCAGCACGAGGAGCATCTGTCACTCAGATGCAGCAACAGAGTTTACTAGATTTTGAACGGGGTAAGGGGACCCCGAGGTAGGAGTGGCTGGTCCTCTGATGCCTTTATCTGCTGGATGGGCTTCCTCCCAAACAGGGAATTAGAAGTGGTCACTTGTGGGGGAGGGGGGAGGGGACATTTCTGTGAACATCAGCCACAGCAGAGGACACTGCCCAAGGTAGAAACGTGAAAGGCAAGCAAATGAGGGTGGAGATGCAGGTTAGAAATGGAGACAGAGGCCAGGCCACTCACTAGCAAAGAGGAAGTACCATCTCAAGGACAGCAGATGTCTGTAGCCTGGACTTGGACCTGGTCTGAGGCCCTGGGTTTCATACCTCTGTGCACAGAAGGCAATGAACGTTCCATCACATGGAGCTGGGAGGGCACATCGAGCTTTGCCAGGGTGCGTGGTTTTGAGCAAATTTCTCAACCTCTTCATGTCTCACTTTTCTAAGGTATAAATCATGTTAATTCCTACCTTGTCGGACTGTGGTAAGGACAAGAGAAAATCCATTTCATGTGTGTAGCACAGTGCCTGGCATGTGCCAGGTGGTAAAAATGTCAGCAGCTATTTTTATTTATGAGTGACTCTTCTAGTTCCTAAGGAAAGCTAATTCCCTTGAGGTCAAGTACTCCAGAAAGATGTGTTCATGACAGTCCTTTCACAGCTCCAGTAAATAGAATGGTTTACTCAGACCAACATTTGCAAAGGTGAGTTTAGAATATGAAGGCCTTGAGATGCTCTAGAATAAAAAGATTCTCTGGCCAAGTATTTGAAACGTCTCCTTTAGGAATTTCAGACTGTACTTTGGAACATTAAAGCCTCTGAGAAGTCCTGCAGTAAGGAAAGATGTTTTTGCTCAACCTGGTATGGAACATGTCCTAAGCTCACTGTCAATTTTCTTTTTTTCCTCCTCCCTCCCCACCTCCCTCCCTCTTCCTATTTCCCAGGGCATCCTAAGATTTTTCTGGCTTTGAAAAACGAACACTTTGAATAAAGCCTACTTTGAATGTCTGAATAATCCACCCCAGAGACTCATTTAATGAAATCCCCATAGTTTCCAACATATTTTAGAGGAAAAAAAGATGCCTAGAGAATATTCAGTCTTACTCATTGTGAACACTTCTGAAAAATAGCTTTCTTTTCTGTGGATTAGCTGGAACTGGATTGGATTTTCTAAAATAGCCATTTCTCAAACTTTAATTTGCATGCAAATCCCCCAGGGTACTTGTTAAAATGCAGATCTTTATCCAGCATGCATAGGATGGGGCCTGAGATTATTCTCACAAGCTCCCTGGTGATACGTGTTAGAGAAGCACACTCCCATGGCAGCATGGTGGTTCGCACCCATAATCCCAGCATTTGGGAAGGTCAAAGTAGGAGGATCACTTGAGGCCAGGAATTTGACACCTGCCTGGGCATCATAGCAAGAATCTGTCTCCACAAAAAATTTTAAAAAATTAGCCAGGCATGGTGGCACATGCTTGTGGTCCCAGCTACTTGGGAGGCTGAGGCAGGAGGATCACTTGAGGCCAGGAGTTTGAGGCTGCAGTGAGCTATGATCATGCCACTGCACTCCAGCCTGGGTGACAGAGTGAGACTCTGTGTCATGAAGAAAAAGAGAGAGAGAGAGATAGAGACACAGACTCTCGGCCCTTACCCTGGATCTAACGAGTCAAAATCCCCCAGGGGGATTTTCCAAGATCTCCCAGGTGACCCATGGGCACATAAAAGTTTGAGAAGTACTGGTCAGATCAGGGTTTTTCAACCTCAGCTCTACTGACATTTTAGGGCCTGATAATTCTTTGTTGTGGGGGTCATCTGTGCATTGCAGGGTGTTTCACAGTATACCTGGCTTCAACTCTAGATGTCAGCAGCATCCCCCTTCCAATTGGCACAACTCAGAATTTCTCCAGAAATTGACAAGTGTGCCTAGGGGTTGTGAGGAGGACGCTCTGTGGCTAGCTTGTGCTCCAGCATAGGCTTCGGGAATTGGAAGAAAAGATGAGTGGCAGCAGGCAGGTGAGACATGCTCTTTATTGTCGGGGGGATACAGCTGCGGCGAAAAGCATGGCCGAGAACATGGCGAGCGCTTATATATGGCTTTGAACAATAGTGGCAACGTGCCATGGGAAAGTGAGATCACATGGGTTTACACAGGAGATAACACCTTGGTTACATGAGGATGCTGACTCATGACTCCCAGGAAGGCCAGTTAGCCGGGAGGGCCAGGCCGGAAGAAACACTGTGGCAGTCATCTTAGTCTGGCCTAAGAAACCCGTTGTCTATACAAATGCCGTTTCTGTTACACTCCAACCCCTACGTAATAGGTTTCACAGCTGACACAGGGGCCCATAGGGAGGCCCCTTGGGCACAAAGGCCACAAAAACAATACAGGGAACAACACAGTATTAATGGACCACAACAAGCAGCTCTTAATACTAGGAAGGTTCACTACCAGGATGATGAGAGACGTTCCCATCATTGCTATAGTGGGTCTCCAGTTAACTGTTGGATGGCCGGTATCTTGCCATCAACTTCCTTCAATGCAGAGGAAATGTCCTTCTGGTGATCAGGAATACATACACAACATTCATTATGTATGACTGCATATGTGCCCTCTTGGGCTGCAGTACAAAAATCAAGGGCCATGTGGTTTTGCAAAACCACTTTCCTCATCTGAGTGACTTCACCCACCAGGAGGGTCAAGGCCTGCCTGGTTTGATTCAGGCCCCGAGCAGTATGCTCTCCTAGGGTATTCACTTCTATTTCTACCTTAATGGCTCCATCCCCAGGGGAAGAGATAGCTGCCAGGTAGAATCACCATGGAGTCTGTTTCACCCAGTGTCAGCAGGAGAACATGCCATTCCAATTGTGTGGTTTCTTGGTAAAGATGGGGAAGACCTTCCCTGAGACATATGGCCATCCCCACGTGCACCTCAAGTGCACCTTCCTGTCAAACAAGTGGGAAGATAAAGCCATCCATACTGGGTGGTGCCCTACTGGTCAACCTTGAGCTTTTCATGTAGGTAACCAGACAGTGATGCCCTTAAACATGGCCCAGCTATCAGTGCAGACATGCAAAGGGGATGGCTCGTGCATGATCCTGGCACACAATTCAGCCCATTGGCTGCTCTGTCCCTGCCCTGTTTTAAACCAAATTTCATTATGATTCATGCCTCCACAGGAGGGAGACTCTGTCCTTCAAGGTAGGGGCTCTGGTACGGGCTCTCTGTCTTGGACGGCTAATCCATTGGGCTAAGGGGCCATGACTGGACCCATCGGTATACCGTGCCTTCACTGGAGGGGGACTCTGTCCTTCAAGGCACAGGCTCTCTTTCCTAAGTATTACTGTGGTCTCAGGGTCAGCTTCAGACACAAATTCAACAGGACTCAGTACTGTCTGCAACTCTGTAGTTAAAGAGCTGGAGCTGAATTCTGCTCGTTGCTCCAAATAAGTTCCCCACTTATCCAGAGTGGGTGTCTGGGCTACCCCTGATTGTGGGCTGGTTATCCATGATCTCACCCATTTTGCTATGGGGTATGTGGTGCACACCAGCACCTTAGACTGCCCAGTTATAGCTTCACAGGGTTGAAGGGTGGTATACACAGCTGCCAGCTGCTTTTCCACCAAGGAATAGCATTCCTGGGGGCCCTTACAAGTCTGGGATCAAAACCTAATAGGGATCCATCACTTATACTGGCATTGCCACAAACCCCAGCCCATCCCGTTTGAGTCAACTGTCACATCGAGGTCAAATGGCTGTGAGTGGTCTACCACTTGTAGCATCTGGGCCTGTGCGACAGCCCTCTTGGTTGCCATAAAAGAGGCCTCTGCCTCCAAGGACCAGTCCCACCATGCCCCCTTTTTACGCAATGCAATGGCTGCAACAGTTGGGCCAAGTGGGGAATGAATATACGCCAATACCCCAAAAGCCCCACAAACACTCGTAACTGTTTCACCGTAGTGGGTCGGGGGAAGGCTTGAATCTTATCTATAACAGCCTTAGGATTGGTTTTGTTTTACCCAACCAGACAACACCCAAGAATCTGACCGAGAAGCCAGGTCCCTGGACCTTGGAGTTATTCACCGTCCAACCCCATTGTTCCAACGGGGTTTGAAGACTGGTGGTGGCTTTTTCTCCATTTGTAAGGGATCAGAGGTTAACTTTATATCATCGATATAATGAAACGGATACACTGAGGATGGCCGACTCCATGTCACCAAATCCTGTGCCACCAAACCATGACATATGGTTGGGCTGTGGAGGTGACCTTGCGGTAACACCGCAAATGTCCACTGTCGTCCTTCCCACGAGAAGGCAAACTGGTCTTGACTGTCCATAGCTATGTCTATGGAGAAAAAGGCACTGGCCAGATCCACTACATGGTGTTACTGTCCAAGCACCAAAGTCAGTTGATCCATCAGATCCAGTATAGACGACACCACGGCATGCAGTGGGGGAGTCACTTTATTCAGCTCCTGGTAGTCTACTGCCATTCTCCAAGTTCCATCCGGTTTCTTAACCAGCCAAACAGGAGAGCTGAATGGACTGTGAGCCGGGAGCACTATGCCGGCCTTTTTCAGCTGCAATATGGTTGGCGAAATTTCTTCGTGCCCCCCAGGCAAACGATACTGTCGGGTGCGTACCACACGGCGAAGTCTGGGCAGAACCTGTGGTGGATGATGGCGGTGGCCACGCACCACTGGCTTCACAATCCTAACTCAGAGGGGGAACTTACCCGTGGAGGTGGTTAGGGTTAAGCCACGCAGAATGTCAACATCCAAGATATATTTCTTCACAGAGGGACACGCACACAGTGTAAGGCCTGGGGGCCAAACACCCTATCCCCAGTGGAACAGCCACTTGTTTAACTTCGACAGTTTGCCCACCATCTGTGCAGGCTGTCTGTCCAGCAAATCACTCAGGGTTTCCACAGGTTAGGGAGCAGTCAGCTCCCGTGTCCACCAAGGCCAAAACCCGATGCACATTCGTAGGGGACCAATGAGTAGCAAGTTCCACATGTGGCCTCCAATCATCTGGGGTCCCCTCTAACCAGGTGCCTTGGCCTAACCCCTAGTCTATATCAAAGAGGGGGGTTTCAACCATAAAATCTTGCAGCTGCACATTGTGGGTCTCTCTGGCCGGCGTTTCAGCTCCCCGCCTCTTGGGTGCTTTCATGAATTGCCAGTGGGCAGCCAGCTGATTCCAAAAAGCCAGCAATACCTCATTAGGCTGTTTATCTATTTTCTCTTTATCTACTCCTGCTAGTAGGAGGTGGAGCCACATTTTGGTTGGAGACACCTTCTGGGCCCCTCGTACTGCCTTCTTCTGCAGGGGGCCCTGAGCTCGTGGGCCCTTCTTGGGTCCTCGTAGCACACGTGCTCATCTCTTCCCCACTTTCCGCTCTTCAGCATCTCCCAGAGCCGCCATGGCAGTGGCGACCTCATGTGTCCGCTCCCCCACATAGGGAGTGAGCACAGCTGCCAGCGAGCCAAACTAACCGGGGGAGCTGT
>CAUYSK010122802.1:0-31412 GCA_963575035.1 Avahi laniger | reverse complement strand
AAAATTAGCCAGGCATGGTAGCGCATGCCTGTAGTCCCAGCTACTTGGGAGGCTGAGGCAGTAGGATCGCTTGAGCCCAGGAGTTTGAGGTTGCTGTGAGCTAGGCTGACGCCACGGCACTCACTCTAGCCAGGGCAACAGAGTGAGATTCTGTCTCAAAAAAAAAAAAAAAAGACTAGTACTTCTCGGAGAAATGGTTGATTCTAGGACAGAGGCAGGAAATATATTGCATATGTTGTATATATTGAACTCTATATATCTTACAGTGCCAGAAAGCACAGATATGCCTTTTTTCTCCAAAAATGGCACCCATACAATGATGGGGATATGTCAAAGGGACACAGGAGCTAACTGAAATATCTACCAATAGCCAAAGCTGGATTAATCTGAACAATGAAACAAATCAAGGAAGGTTGGATTATAACTGATAGCATGGAATAAATACCTGAATCATTCTTGATATAAATACATGACTGAATAAATAAAGAAGTGGGGGAGAATAGATAAATTTCCCATACAGAAGAATTCTAAATAATTTATGTCAATACACTGCCCTCAAGGAGGACAGTGCACTCTTTATGTGTGGCCTGTGTATAGTGACTTCTGTCCCAAGAGCACAGTATGGAAAGGGGAGAGGAAAGTATGAATAACATTACAATGAAGAAACCTGATAAATGCTATCTCAACCTCAAGGTCAACATCAACAATGATAAGTCATGTTGACAGTATGTATCCATGATATGATGTAATGACAATGGCACTTTTTCTCTCTGGTCCTCCTTCCCAAAAAGTATAACCTCAAACTTGCCGGTGAAAAGCATCAGATAAATCTCACTTGAGGGACATTCTAAAAAACACCTGACCAATACTCCTCAAAATATAAAGTAAAGGTCATCAAAAACAAGAAAAGTCTGAGAAACCATCACAGCCAAGAGGAGTCTAAGAGACATGATAAATGCAATATGATATCCTGTAACAAAAAAAAAATACATAAAAAGTAAGAAACACTGAATTTAGTATGGATTTAGTTAATAATAATGTATCAATATTGTTGATTGTACCAAATTTACCATTCTATATTTAGGATTATTTTGATGGAGGACACTGGGTACAGAGTATATGGGAACCTGTACTATCACAATATTTATGTAGATCTAAAAGTGTTCTGAAAGGGATCTCCCTTAAGAGATTGAAGAGTATATATGAAAAATGTTTCTAAAGTCAGTACAAACATAGTTAGCTGTAAAGCCTTCCTTCTAAGATTGGGAATGAGACAATTATATCCACTTTCACTTATCCAAATTCAACTTTACATTGGAGGTCATGAAAAATAAAACAAGACCAAAAGAGTATGAAGATTTTCCATAGTTGATATTATTGTGCAGATAGCATGTCTAAAAGAAACTACGGATAATCTATTAAAACGATAAGTATAGCCGGCAGGGATACTGCATGCAAAGACAACAAAAAATAAGTTATTCTCACGATTACCCTAACCACATACATTGCAACATATCTTCAAAAAACAACATTGCAAACATCAGGAATAAATTTGGTTTCATTAGGGAGACATTAGGTTAGGGGGAATATTAATGATTTCATTTATTTGGAGACTAGAACCAGAAAAATTGACCCATTTTTTTTGTTTTGCTTCTTTTGTTTATTCTCTTTTTTTAATCTCAAGGGAAAAATGTATTTGTCTGCTTGCTTATTCCTCTTTAAACTATGGGATGTGAAACTTGGTCACGAAGTGAGAATTAAAGTCAGCTTGATTCCGTGAGGAAAGGGTTTGGGTTGCCGCCCACCCAGGTTCATTTGCAGCTGCCCAAGAAGCGCCAACGTGCAGACAAGAGTCAGCACATTTTACGACAGAGAAAGTCTTCATTCTGCATGGCGCTAATCGGGGAGAGGGGAGAAATTTCTCAAATCCGCCTCCGAGAACTTAGCAGACAGGGTTTTTATGGATAGTTTGACAGGCAAAGGGATTAAGCAATTAGGTTTGCTAATTAGGGCAAAATTATAGGAATATAGAAATCATCTTGTGTTGCTTAGTCCCCGGGGTCACAATTCCAGTTGAATCAGTTTCTTGGTTATGGGCTGCCGGTCTGGTTGAGCCGATCCTTCTCCACTGGAATGTGGGGCCTAGAAGATATCTTAAAAACTACCTTTAGGTTTCGAAAAAGTGATGTTATCTATGAAGAAAGTTAAGAATCTTTGTGGACACCAGCTGATAGGGAGAGGTTAAGAATTTTTATGACCACTGTAGCTCTGGAGTGGGACCGTTACAGCGGGACCGTTACTAATTACTTTCATTATTTTCAGCTAAGCCTGTGCATTATTTTTAGCTAGGCCCTTACCACAGTTCTCACCTTGCACCCCATTATTGAAGGGTGTTTTCATTTGTACAACAAAACACAAATAATTTCTGCAAATAAATTTTAAAAAGAACTCACAGAAAAATATGGGTAAAAGAAAAATAAATTAATCCTCAAAAGAGAAAATGCAAATTCATTTCATTAAAAATGAACTGGAATGAGGTACTTTTCAGACTAAGATTGAAAAAATTAAAAAAGAAGAGCTATCAAATGTGGTGACAATGTAAATCACTGAGGTTTCTAATATGATGGTTGTAGAGAGAAATTTGACTCTGCCAATAAGAAATTGGCAGAAATATAACAATTACTCAGAAATATAACAATTACTAAGAAATTTCTCTTCCAGATATATAATCTATCAAAATTCTCACACAGTTTTAGAAAGACATATGTGAGTCTTTATAACACCATTGTAGTCAAAAATAAAATTCTGGAACTAATTTTAATCAATGAGATATTAAATATTAAGGTATATTCATAAACTATTATATAGAAATTAAAATAAACATATTAGAGCTCTCTATATATCCACCATTATAGATAAATTACAAAACAGCAAATTAAAAAGTAGCAGATGAATATACAAACTATAAAACCATTTATAAAAATTAATGTACACAAAAATTTATACTTTGTAGGGATATATTATGCTAGTTTTAAAAATGTCGACAAATTTTCTGCCAGTTGTGTTTTCATAAGGTGTAGCCTAATTTACCTCCTGTTATATGTAGGAAGACTTAGTGATTTGTTTCTAAATAAATTAAATGTAGCAAAATTGGCATTGTTTTATTTCCAGGACTAGAATAAGGGGGCATCATGGCTTCTGTCTTACTCTTATGGCTCGCTTAATCTAGGGGAAACTGGCCGCCATACCATGTGGACATTCAAGCTGCCTTGAGGAGAAGCCAACACGGGAGGATCTGAAAGTTTCTGAAACCTTTGATTAACTACCAGCATCAATCAACTGGCCAGCCATCTAAGTGAGTCAAATAAGAGAAATAAGAAAAATTTAAAAAAAGAAAGAAATATGTTAATGTAATAAAATGCATTAACATTATAATTCAATACTATATAATTAAAAATTAATAAGCTAGAATTAAGAAGCAACTTTATTAGCTAAGATATGAATAATTTATGCAAAATTTAAAATTGCATTGTTTTAAAAAAATAATCATCTACCATAAAAATACAAGAAAATTAATTTCCCAATTTTTAGACATGTAAGAGAATTAAATAAGTGGCCAAAATAAACATTAGTAGACATAAATAATTTCTACCTATGTGTCATTTTTGTCACATAGAAAATGTAAAAAAATGTGTAGGAAAATACAGGACACACACATATACACATATAAAGACCATATTAGAACTAACATAATAACAACAAAAAAATGGTCATGTCTAAGTGAAAAAGAAAAACTATAAAGCTTTCCTAAAAGTCATAAAAGAGGACCTCCATGAACTGAGAGAGATCTTATTCCTGTAAGAGAGAATTCACCATTGTAAAAATATCATTTCTCCTTCAATTACTCTATAAATCCCTACAGGACTTTTATGAAACTTGTCAAAGTCTTAAAATGTCTCTGGAACTGAAAATGTACAATAGTAGCCTAGTACATTTTGAAGATGAGAACAGTGAGCAGATATATCTCTGACAGATACAAAATATGCAATATGCACTATTTAACACAGTGTGATATTATCGAAGGTATGTGTGGACTTTATCTTCTTGCACCCTGCACAGGAATGTTTTAAAACATTAGTTTACACATGTATGCCTTAAGGATTCAGTTGCTTTACCAACAAATTCAGCTACAGTCATGAGCCACATAATGATGTTTTAGTCAACTACAGAGCACATATCTGATGGTGGTCCCATAAAAGTATAATGGAGCTGAAAAATTCCTATCACCTAGTGATGTCATAGCCATCACAAAGTTGTAGTACAACACATTACTTTTCCCAGGTTTAGAAATGTTTAGATAGATGGATACTTATCCTTGTGTTAGAATTGCCTACAATATTCAATATAGTAACACGCTGTACAGGTTTGTAGCCTAAGAGCAATAGGTTATACCATTTAGCCTAGGTGTGTAGGAAGCTATACCCTCTAGGTTTATGTAAGTCCACTCTATGATGTTCACACAGCAACAAAATTACCTAAGGACATATTTCTTAGAATGTATCCTCATTGTTAAGTGACCATGACTATAGATCTACTTTGACCAGATTCAAATCTCAAAAATCCCTGCCTATTATCATCTAAAATATAAGCATTGTTTTTTTTAATATAATACTTATCTACCTTGTACCCTTGTTCATTATTTCCCTGCCATCCCAAAGTCCTTCGTCAGGAGCTTGTTGTCTTCATCCCTAATTGCCTGTTATTAGAATCCTAAGGGAACTTCTTCACTTAAGAGATGTGGGAGCATAATGGTGCAATGAAATTCTGACAAAGATAATCTTGTTAAAGCTCAAATCTTGTAAACTTTAAGTACTTTTACATCCTTACCCAAATTCTGCTAGTGTTAGCTAACAATGCCCTCCCTTTAAACAAAATGCTGTTAGGAATGCAATTCTGCAGTTTAGCATATCTTAATTTTATACAAACTTTCTGTGAAAACTATAGTTGAATGATGGATATAACTACATAAAATTTAAGGTTCTATAATAGCCCAAACACCATAAATAAAAGTCATAAATGACAGAGCTAGAGTAAATGTTTATAACATGAAACAGAGTATCAACATCATTAATATGTATGAAATTTCCATAAACTAATCAGGAAAAAATAAACTACCGATGAAAAATGTTTCAAATATGAAGAAACAATATATGTAAGAAGAAATGAAATATAAATTGTGAGCACAAAAAATCCTAAAATTTATCTTTAATATTATAAGCAACCTGAGTAATACAAATTAAAAAAATAACATGTAACTTTTAATTGATCATATCAAACAAGAAAATAAATGATCATAAGCAATGCTGAGAAGGATAAGAAATTTGCTACTTTCATACACTATTACAACAGTACAATTTGATACATATATTTGAGAGGTTAGTTTGGCAGAATCTATCAATATTAACATACTTATAACTTTTCAAGTAGCACTTTTTCAGGATTTCCAAGCAAAAATATGTGTGCAATAATGTTTGCACACATGGTTTAAAATAGCAAAGCACTATACACCATCCAAAGTTCTTTAAGGAAGAAATTACTAAATAAATCATGGTACTTCAGTACACTGAATTGCTGTAAGGTAATTAAAAATAAAATTGATCTATATATATAGAAATGGACACGCCACAAAGTTATGATACATTCTCAAGTCCACTAGAAGAAAACAAAGTATATGCATAGACTTTCCATGAAAGGATCATATTATAGTGGTTAACACCAAATGTTCTGGAAGCAGATTGTCTAGATTTGAATCACGCATTTGCTACTTTCTTTACATGTGGTCTTGGGTGGATCACTTTACCTTTTGGTGCCTACAGTTTTAACCTGTAAACTGCGAGCACAAGTGTAATATTTATCCCCAAATATTTGGGTTTCCTTTATGGCTCATTTTAGAATTGACATAGAGTACTAAAGAACTTTTGTTTTGAGCTGTGGACATTGAACGAAATTCTTGGACCAAAAGAAAAGTCTCCTGGGGCAGAAGCGGGGTGGCAGGGAAGGAAAGGGACAGTCTTGAAACATTATGAACTGTTAGAGTAGTTACCTCTTAAAAGAAGTGTCAGATTAGAAGATAGCATTAAGAATACTTTTAATTGTTATTTTCTGTAATCGGTAGTCTTTAGAACTTGTTTTTCAAAGTACTGCTATCAATACTCAAATATTGTACAATTTACATAGATCTTTTTAAACAAAGAAGAAAAATCAGATGAAAAGCAAACGAGATAGTTTCTTTGTCTTTTTTTATTTTTAGCATGCTGCTATTTTTCGCCCATAAACTATGTACTGACTATTTAGAGATGAGGTTGATAATATATGTGGTTTATAACAGCTCCTATATGCATTCGGATGCTTAACTCATTCTGTTGCAAAATGTTTTCATAAGAGGGACTTCAAACTCCATTTCAAGCTCATGTAATCTGCTAAATAAATGTGGGTTAATTTATCATTTAATTTGCAAAATATAATATTTATACTTAAATTTTTTTTTTCCTGGAGAGTCAAGTATCATAATTTTACATAAGCGTGGAAAGTCCAATTTTAAAAATTGCTGTCTAGTTGTTTCTTATATTTACAAAAGATCAAATGATAAAAATTAAAGCTTTTAAAAAGAAAATCCAAGGGATTAACAAGTAAAGTTTATTATTGTTCATTTTAAAACATTGTTTTATAAATGTAGACACTTTCACTTTTATATTTTAAACACTAAAATCTCCAATTACTGGGGATGTAAATTGTTGAACTGTACTATATGGATATGCATTGGGACTTATTTCATAGCATCACAGCAGTAGTGGATCAGAAATATAGAACAATTCTTATTATACACTGAATGTTTCTTCATGTTCAAGTTAAAAATTTTATGCTGACTAATGGAAAACATTTTTGTCATTTTTACTCCCTCATAAATATGTATATGACTGCCTTGTGCGTTTCTGTGAACATTCAGTAAGATAGCACCTCATTTTAAATTGCTTGGATAAATTCAAGTTATAGCAGAAATAATTGATGTAAATATATTAATATTTTAAAATATATTTTACAAAGCCCAACATAATGTGATCTTTTATGAAAAAGAAAATATGAAAATGTTTTGTTTCATATAGTATTTTAGTAGTGAAAAAACAATGTAAAGTCCCAAGATGTCAGAGTAATTTCATAAACACATATAAAACCTGAAAATTGGAAACCAATGAAGATTAAAAGTAATGAAATAAAGATGAATTATATTAATCACAGTAAACATCATATTCAATGGTGAAAAGTTGAAGGCTTTCCCTCTAAGAATAAGCAACAAGACAAGAATGCCTATTCTCATTATTTCTATTCAAGATAGTACTAGAAGTCCTAGCCAGAGCAATCAGGCAAGAGAAAGATATAAAAGGCATCTAAATACAGGTAAGAAAGAAAGAAGTGAAATTGTCTCTTTTTGCTAATGACATGCTCTTATATATAGAAAACCCTAAAGACTCCACCAAAAAAATTGTTAGAACTGATAAGCGAATTTAGTAAAACTATAGGATACAAAGTCAACTTAAAAAAATCAGTAGCATTTCTGTATACTAATAACAAACTATCTGAAAAAGAAATTAAGAAAATAATCCCATTTACAATAGAATAAAAAATATACTTAGGAATAAGTTTAACCAAGGTGGTCAAAGATCTGTATACTGAAAACTATAAAATAATGATGAAATGAATTGAAGATGATAGAAATAAATGGCAAGATATCCTATGTTTATGGATTGGAAAAATTAATATTGTTAAAATGTCCATACCACAGCAAGTAATCTATAGATTTGATGCAATTCATATCAAAATTCCAATGTCATTCTTCACAGGAAAAAAAATCCTACAATTTGTATGGAACTACAAAAGACCCTGAATAGCCTGAGAAATCTTGAGCAAAAAGAACAAAGCTGAAGGCCTTGCACTACTAGATTTCAAAATAAACTTCAAAGGATAGTAATCAAAACAGCATGGTACTGGCATAAAAACAGATACGTGGACAAACAGAATACGATAAGTTCAGAAACAAACCCACCTATTTAGTCAATTGATTTTCAACAAAGTTGCCAAGAACACAAAGTGAGAAAAGGATAGTTTCTTAAAAAATCAATGCTAGGAAAAATTCTACATGCAGAAGAATAAAAAGAGACCCCCTTTCTCACTTCTTACACAAGAATCAACTCATAATAGATTAGAGACTTATATGTAAGACCTGAAAATATAAAAGTACTAAAAGAAAACACTAGAGAAAAAGCTCCATGACATTGGTCTGGGCATTGATATTTTGGATATGACCCCCAAATCAAAGACAACAAAACAAAAATAGACAAATGGGATTGCATCAAAGTAAAAAGAGCTTCTGCAGACTAAAGGAAACAATTAACAGTGAAGAGACAGTGCACAGACTGGGAAAGAAAATTTGCAAATCATCTAAAAGCCAACACAAGGAAATTAAGCTACTCAATAACAAGAAAACAACTAACTCTATTAAAAAATGAACAATGGACTCAAATAGACATTTCTTAAAATAAGGCATACAAATGGCCAACAGATACATGAAAAAATGTTCAACACCACTAATGGCATGAGAAATGGAAATTAAATCCACGGTAAGACACCTGTTGGATTGGCTATTATCAACAAGATGAAAGATAAGTACTGGCAAGGATGTGAAGAAAAGGAAACCCTTGTACACTGTTGGTGGCATTGTAAATTAGTATAGCCATTTTGGAAACCAGTATGGAGATTTCTCAAAAAACTAAAAATAGAATTTTCATACGATCCAGCAATTCCATTTCTGGGTGTATATCTAAAGGAATTGAAATCAATATGTCAGATGTCTTCACTCCCATATCCATTGCAGCATTATTCACAGTAGCCAAGATACGGAAAAAACTGAAGTGCCCATCAACAGAAGAATGAATTTTTTAAAATGTGGTATCTACCTATCTATCTATCTATCTATAAACATACACACATACATACACAGTGGAATAGTATTCAGCCTTTAAAAAGCAGGAAATTCTGTCATTTGTGACAATATGGAAAAAAAAAAACTATTTTCACTTAGCTAAGTGAAATAAGGCAGGCACAGAGAGACAAATATCACATTATCACACCACACTTATGTGTAAAATCTACAACAGTTGAATTCATAGAAGCAGATTCACACAGAGAAAGTAGCTTTTCTCACTTCTCCCCACCTCCAAGGGCAGAGCGCCTTGCACTTGCTTGAAATTCCCCAGGCTGGGGAAAGGGTGCCGCCCAAAACTACAGCAGCTAGTGCTGGGGGCGACCACTCAGGACTTGGCAGATGTTGGTTTGGCAGGGGCTGAATCAACAGGCTGCCAGCTGCCCCCTCTGCATCACAGTCCCGCAGTCTCACTTCTGCCTAGTAGAGGGTCCTGCTCTTTCTGTTTCACCCCAAGCCGGCTGAATGGTCAATGGTTTCCAGGGGCAGAGTCCCCTTTTCAGTGTTCACCTCCTTTGTTCTGGTCCTGCTGACCACCAGAGGCAAGGTGCCTGTCTCCAAACTTCCTTGCAGGGTCATGAGAAGTAACCACTCAGACCAGTCCCTCCCCGGCCCAGTGCGGTTCTGATACAGAGCACTGGGAAGTTCAAAATGTTTCCTCTCCACAGAGCCTGTCCTCCCATGCCATGACTTTGCACCGACTTCAGGTGCATCCCTGTCTGAGTGGGTGGGGAGGTCAGTGGAGGAGCTGGGCATCCTCCTGTGGGTCAGATAACGCTGGCTGGCTGGGTGGGCACGGCTGTCCCGCGCTCTATTCCCTATTGTGTATCTTGCATTCTCCAGTTTTTAGGATCCTATTTCCCATTCATCTTTTTTTTCCCCCTTGCGTTCCACGTCCCACGCTGTTTTGCTGTAGATTCACAACGCTGTTCTTGGGGTGTAGTGATCCACTCATGGGTAGCTGTCCGAGTTCCTCACCTTCTCCTCTGGAAGCAGAGACCCAGGAGGTCACTGCTAATCTGCCATTTTTTTTCCAATCTGACCCATTCTTTTATATGAAACAATTTAATGGAAACAGAAATATTCTCTGCATTGCTGTGGATAAATTATTTACTCAAATTGGTAAACTAACAAATGACTATTTCAAAGATTGGTGTTTGGGAAATTCTCAGCTTTTTGACAGGTTTTGTAGTGTTATCCAAAGTTTAATGTATTTCCTTTAAAAATTTATATAACAAAATACTTGTTAATATAAAAACAGTATTAAATATAAAATCACAAAGCCTTTATGGCTATAAAAAAGGAGACATTTAGTGTTTTATGTTAGTTTTCCCACTTGCTGTTTAAAATGGGTAAAATAAAGGCATAACGACACCTACGTTATATTCAACAAAAAGACACCAACATCGCTGCATTCGGGGTCATTGCCACAGTGTGGCGTTGTGCTTTACAGGCTTTGGTGTGGAATCATTGCCATTTTGCACAACTACTGTAAACCAGTGTTCTGGGGATGGCTGTTCAGAGACATAACAAAGCATTTGCACTAGTCCCTCGGTATCCACGGGGGATTGGTTCCAGGACACCTGCGGATACAAAAATCTGTGGATATGAGATAGCGGAGTAGTTGCATGTAACCTACGCACATCCTCCTGAATACTTTAAATCATCTCTAGGTTATTTACAATCCCCAATGCAATGTAAATGCTATGTATATAGCTGTTATGCTATAGTTTTATTTGTATTTTTTCACTGTTGTATTGTTATTCTTTCTTTATTTTTTAATATTTTCATTTGGGTTGGTTGAATCCCCAAATGCAGAGCCCAGGGATATGAAGGGCCAACTGTATTCCCTTGGGATAGGGGAAGGGCGACCTTATTATTTTATTAAGCATTTGTTGTTCTCTGCCTTCTTTACCATCACCATCTTGGGCACCTGGACTGTGCTCTCCAGGAGCTCATGGTCGGGTGCGTGTGGGGTTGGGGTGGGGCACACACAGATAAAGAAAGGATCATGGTAACAGGTGAGAGGTGTGATTCTAGAGCCATCTTGTAGAGGCATCTCATTCTCCAGGGCAGGGGCAGGGGAGCAGGGGGGTCTCTCCATAGGAGCACTGAGAGATGCGTCGGCCAAGGGCACGGAGGGGTGCAATTCTGGGACAGGACAGCACGTGCGAAATCTGGGAAAGAACAGAGCTCATTCAGAAACCAGGCGCAAGGAAGTCAGTGTGGCTGGCAGGGTGGCGTGGGGGGCGGGGGGCGGGGAGGGAGGAGATGGGACAAAGCAGAGGATCGGCATTCTTCAGTAATGCAAATAACCATTCTCTGCTTTACATTTTTGGGAAGTATTTTATATGGCACTTTCTCAAATCAGGACACATTTCTATACTAAATGGAGTTTTTATTATTCTTACCGTTGTGTTAAACACTTCCACTCCCTTTTTTTCTCTGCAAACTTCCATTAGCTCACTGGGTTCGGTATTGCATGTCTAAGATGAAACACATTAAAGAGATTTATAGCCAATTAATTGGTTGTGTCTTTCTCAGTTACCCTTTTACAGTCAAGCATGCATTTTGTTATGTATCTAAATAATACGTTGTTGTAAAGTACTGGATTCACAAAAGATAATTTGGGGAGTTTATATATAAAATTACAAGCAAAATGAAAAGATAATTTCTAAACTTAATGAAGAAGCACTTATTTCCTGAACCTTGTATTTAGAAAAAAATGGGAGCTTTTAAACTTATGTTAATTAATCTTACTTAGAAATATGATTAATTGACATTGATTTTTTTTAAAGGTTATCCGAAGTCATTATTTAGTTTTACTTTTAGGTTATAGTTTAGAATTTATGCAATACATATTATTAAGTTTTATGCCCTGACAATGCCACCAAATGGTTTGTGCATATAATTATACTTTATATTTTATTATTGTCTTTTCTGTATTTGTTTCCTTTAAAAATCTAAGCTTTTAGTATTTTTATGGATACTCAATAAATAGTAACTATTTGATGAAGATGATAAAGCACAAATAAAAGGGAAAATATATATAAATTACAGTTTTGATTTGTGAAATTTAGGCAGATAATAAAGGCTGTCAGTGATGTTTGTGGAGTCAGTAACCTAATGGTGAGGAAGAAATGGTAATTAATCTTTATTATAAAGGTCACATTTCCTGATATTAAGACATACACAAAGTAGAAAGTAAATTGCACTGGCTTGCATTTTCATTTCTGAGACATGCTGTTTCCTGTATATTCTTCTAGAAATGTTCATTTATAAACATATTATTTAGGGAAAATATCTGTCTTTTTGTTTCCCTATAGGTGGGATCACTATTCTATGGCTTATTTTTCTCATTTAACAATTATCCATTTATAATAATAATACACAATAAAAATAGTTGGCATTTATTGTGCCAGGCACTGTGATAACCTCTTTTACACGCATTATTCTTTTTATGCCTGTAAGCCATTGACAGATGACGATACCGAGCAACAGAGAGGTTAAGAAACATGCCCAAGGTCACACAGCTAGTCAGTACGGGGCCGACTGTAGAGCCTGGGCACTCAGTCACTCTATTTCTTCCTCACAAGCATCACGAGGCTGTTCTGTCAGCCCAGGCAGATGGACTTTTCTCCCTCCAGTGGCTGCTCTCACGTGCTGTTGGTGCCATACACGTTCTCCTCACACCTGTTGCTCCAGGGCTTATACTCTGGGGACCTCAGCTGCCAGTATCTGCATCTCTTTGTCTGAGGCCTTTTCTCGAAGCCCCAGAAGCACCCTTGGCAGCAGGCACTCCCTGCCCACCACGCGGTCCGCAGCCCGTGAGGGGGCTGAGATGGGTGTTCCACACTGACTCTCAGGTCCCCCAGGTGAAGCTCCAGGTGCCCGTGGGGGTAACTGACTTGACACTGCACCTTTCTTAGCCGCCTCCCCCTCCCTGTGTCACGCTCTCCATCCCTTACCTGTTCCTCCTTCACTTCTCAAACTCTTTGCATTGACCTGTTGTCCCATGTGCTGCTTCTGGGGCACCCAGACTCAGCAGCGGTGTGGTGTTTCACTGGATGGAGGAACCGTAATTTACTCACTCTCAGGTTGGTGGATTTTCACAGGATTTCCAGTTTTTCCTGCTATTACAAATAATACTGTGATGAATATTCTTGCATTATTGTCATGGGGTGCCTGCCCCAGACACCAAGGCTCAGGGCCTCACCTTCTCTCCCTCCTGGTGTCTCGGCCCGGCCAAGGCCAGTGGCACCCCGGGTGTGGACCAGGACCGGGTGAGTCTTAGATACTGCTTCTTCCCATCAGGGCACTCTCTGCCCCTCGACTCTGTGTGGGGTTGGCCCGTGAGGAGCTCTGGCTTTATACTTATGGGCTGGTCTGGGCCCCAGGGCTGGGCCCTGGTTTCATGAGGGTGACCACTTGGAAGACACTCCCACCTGCCAGCTCAGTGTTTCCTTCATGGGATCGCACAAGATTGGGTCTCCAGAATGGAGCAGGCGTGCTAATTGCAGGTAACTCAACTTGTTATATAGACAGGACTGCACAAGGAATATTTTGCCCAGGGCCCTGCACTCTTGAGGAGTAGCCCTGTATTTGTCCTGGAGGTTTAAGACATCTGAGCAAATATCTCCTGAAATCCATCAAGCTTTTCTGTCCACCTGTCAAGACTTATTTGCTCATCAAATACACTCATCGATGTTGTTTTGTGGGGTAAGAAGACATAAAATCATTTTTCTTAAATCTTTGGAAAATCTTTAAGAGGTGCAAAAAATTTTAACTAAACATCCTGGCTTCAAATGAATACCAACAGTGTTTTCAAACTCTATGGAATAGAACATGCCCTCTGAAGTGTGTTGAACACAACCGGTCTCATTAGAGACCATAGTGCATGGTGTTGTGCAGCCAAATCACCTTGCATTGGTGGAAGTCTTGTTATGAACTTCTCATTATAAAGTTTTCCTTTATCTCATGTAAGGGTATTATTCTAACATTGCAAAGTAAGTCATTTTAAAAAATTGCATAAATCAAAGATACTCTCTACCCACATCAAATTATAGACATATATTAAATGTTGAGGCTAGCAGTGTCACTTAGAAACCCAGATTCTAAATTTGTCAGTTCATTCAGATAGCCTCATTGTTCCTATATATAGCCTCATTGTTCCTATATATAATCCTATATGTTGATTATTTTATAATAAGTAAATTTGAATGTATAAAATAAATCTATATAGATCATGACGATTACATTTGATAGAATTGCTTTTTTCAAAGTTCAAAAATCACTTTCCTGGCCCTGCAGGGCCCAGATAGAAGGTGTCCGAGGCGAGTGGGGGGTCGGGCTTGGACTCCCAGGCCTGTGGGCAGAGCCACTGCCAGTACATCTGTCCCGTATTCATTCAAAAGAACTTCCTCCACCAAAGGCTATGGAAGTTGATGGAATTAACTGGAGAGCAAACATCCCTGCCCGCATGGTGCTTATATCTAACTGGAGAGGCAGATAATACCCTGATGAACAAAGACATAATTTAAAGACATGAAATGCTAAGATGCTGAGAAGGAAACAGACAGGATGCTGCGGTGGACTCTGACGGGATGGGGGTGGATCAGAGAGCCTATTTCACTGGGGGTGGGCTGTCAAGGACGGCCTCTGGGGAGGGGGCACCTGAGCTGAGATCCAAGTCCCCTGAGGTTGAAGGGGAGCGTAGCCTGGAGGGAAAGTGCGTGCTAAGGTCTGAGATGGAAGGAGTCGCCTGGCTGGGGAGTGGTGAACGTGAGCAGGTGGGTGCAAGGGAATCTGGGGCCTGGAAAGGAGTGTCACCTGGTTTACTCTGAACTCAGTGGGAAGACAAGGAAGGGTTTCAGAAATCACGGCAATGCTGTGATCCGATTTGTTTTAGTGCCATTCGGGTGGTTCTGCAGGATGGTAAAAGGAAGCTGGGAGGCCCTTCAGGAAGCTGGGGCCGATAGTCCCACCATGCTTGCCTGCACCAGGACAGTGACAGAGGAGACAGGGAGGTGAGCGAGTGTTAGATGTACTTCAGAGTTAGAAATAATAAGAGTTGATTGTGGATTAAATTTAAATGTGACAGAAAGAAGAATATCTAGGATGACTTACAGGATTTGTGCTTGATGAACTGGGTGGATGGGGAAGGTCGGTGGAGCATTAGATTTGGGGGCAAAATCAAGTTCATTTTGGATGTGTCATCTTCTTTTTCTTCTTCCTCTCCCTGCTCTCCTTCTTCTCCTTCTCCTTCTCCTGGAGGAACCACTGAATCCAAGAAGCTGTTAAGGAGGCAGCTGGATGTGATCCGGAAGTTAGAGGAGTCTGAGCTGAGACGTATCTGTGGGGGTGCCAGAAGCCACGGCATTTGCAATGACAGTTGTGAAGGGAATTGTGTGTGTGTGTAGGGATTATGGGGGGAGGGGAGAGAGAGGGAGAGAGGAGGGAGCCCGGACAGAGAAGAGAGCACTGTTGGGGGAGTCCAGGCAGGGTGCTCCTCACTTCAGAACAGAACGAGCTGTGAGATTCGCAGCCGCTGGTACCAGGCAACAGCTGATCGTTAATTCGGTGGGTTGGTTCGTCCAAATGCTATGGAGAGCAGGCAGGATGGGGAGCAGAGAGTGACCCCAAAAATGTTTTGGGGTCGAAAATGTTCCACTTTAAGTTCAGGGAGAACACTGAGCTCATGAAGCTTCTTCACCAAAACAAGAGGTGACTTTTTCATTCATGGGAAGTTGGACTGCATAAATATCATGGGACATGGGGAGCCTGATGCCAAATTATGACCAAGGAACTTGATAAAGACAGCTGAAAAGGAAATGTTTTCCCCTAAAAGGCAGACAGACCATTAGGTGTTTGAAGTAAATAAAAGATCTGGCAGTTTCCCTCACTCTAACTTGTGTTACTAACATAATGGTAATAAGACTTTGATTTTTCTAGTTCCTTGTTTCACTAAACAGCCCAAGATCTACAAATGTCACTGACAGAATGAAAAATAGTAAGGTAACTATAATCAGTTTATATATGTGTTTCTGTGTACATACACACAATACATGCATACTACATATATCTACATACATGCAGTAATTAAAATTTATCATGTAACTTAAATTCAGATTGAAAAGGACAATGTCACTTCTTATTTTTATATTAAATCAGCCATTTGTGTTTCTATTAGTAGAGTTTGCTGAAATCCAATTTTCCAGTCTCCTGGAGGCCCGAGTGACGATGTATTTGTGTTAAAGACACTGGTTAAGAATTACCCTCCTTCCTTTTAACATTCCTTCTCAGGGTCAGCCAGGACCACCAGGGCCACAGGGTCCGATTGGGCCCCTGGGACCCGCAGGACCCATTGGGATTCCAGGAGAGAAAGGAATGAGAGGGGACAGCGGCCCTCCTGGAGCAGCAGGCGACAAAGGAGATAAGGTAAGTGGAGATTCACATTAACCACTGCTGCACTGGGGTTTTATAATCACAAGCAGAACACACTTGCACCTTCTGATAAATTAAGTCTGAATTCCTCTGCGATAATCCATGCTCATTCCCGACCCCTTTCCAGAGGAGCAAGACCTTTTAGACTTTTCCTATGCACTTAAATGTTAATACATGTCGTACCCAGTGAGGAATCACATTGTTATGTGGCTTTTAAAAAACCTATATGATATTACAGTATATGTATCATGCCGAATCTCTTTTTTCACTCAACAATATGTCTTAGAAATCATTCCTTATCAGTTTATATAGATTGAATTTACTCCTTTCAAAATATTATATATCCATACTATGCATAGTATGGATAAAAGTTTATTCTCTGTTGATAAAAACTTGAGATTCTACTCCACTTTTATGTGGTGCAGGTGTACAAAAAAAAAATACTATAAATTTCCTGTGTTCACATTTAAGAGTTTGTTACTCTAGGATAGTTTCTGAGAAGTTGAATTTCTGGTTTACAGTATGTTGTATATTTTATTTAAATCAGTACTGCCAAATTACCTTCCTAAATACAAAAAAAAAAAGGAAGGTACAAAAAATTGATTCTTCACTGTTGGCTTTTAAACTCATCAGTGTAAAAAATAGATGACAATGATTGCTAAGAGTATTTAAATATGAGTCATTAATTACTAATGCTTTCAAGTAAATCAGCTTGTTGAGCAAATAATTTAGTAATTTTTACGTGTTTGTTTTATTTTCTGGGATTTTAGGGTCCAACTGGTGTTCCTGGATTTCCAGGTTTGGATGGCATACCTGTAAGTATCCCTAAATTTTCTCCGTTTTTTTTAAAGAAGGGAGAAGTGTTCATCAACACCCTTTAAACCACGTGCTTTATATATATAATGTGTATGTGTGTATATATATATTATATATAGCGACTATAGTGCTATATATGTATTTACGGTAAACTCTTTTTTTTGTTTTCTCATTTTAGTTAACAGAAGGGTGCGTGTATTTCAATTTTGTACAATAACTTAGACCAAAACACTTACTCGAAGGGCAAGGTTTTCAAACAGGTTTGAGAAAAAATTCCAAAATATGAGCTAGATGTACTGGTTATATAAAGTACAATATTCTGGAAATACAGAATGATTACTCATAGGAAAATTTTTATTTGCTAGTGAGTCCTAACATTGACAATAAGCTTAATATTCTCATTTCTAATATGAAAATTGAATGGAAGAAGGAAGAGGCAATTTGGGGACATTACAATACATTAGAGTCTTTCTAAGGATTTCAAGAAAGGTTTCCTCCCAGATCTCCCAGAATATTCCTAACTAAATTAATTTTTATTTTAACTATGATATGTAGTACTTTTGGGTGGAGAAGGAAGTTTAACAAATTAAACAATTTAGTTTGTGAGTTGTAATTGCCATAATTTGGGTATTTATATTATATAATCTTCTTGCAAAAGTGCTTCACTTACAATTTTGTTTTCTGCAGGGGCACCCAGGGCCTCCTGGACCCAGAGGCAAGCCTGGCATGGATGGCTACAATGGCTCAAGAGGTGATCCAGGGTTTCCAGGAGAAAGAGGAGCTCCTGGCCCAGGAGGCCCCCCAGTAAGACACCCACAGCTCAAGCTAACAGGAATCTTAAGTGAAAAGGCCCTACGGTGGGAACAGGCTGGGTGTGTTCAAGAAACAGAGTTAATACAAGTGTGCCTAGAGCATTGTGAACAAATCAGGGTAACTAGGGGGTGAGGACAGAGAGGTGGGCAGGACCTAGAACATGTGGGACCTTGTAGACCGTGGAAAGAGACTAGATACTCTCTTCCATGTTGTGCGAAGGCACTGGATGATTTTAAGGAAAGAAGCATCATGATCTGATTGATGTTTCATTAAGGTGTCTCTGGCTGCTATGCAGACAATGGATACTAGGGAAAAGGGACTAAAGAGACCAGTTAGCAAAACTTGTGTTGTTTATCATTCAGGGTTCACTGCAGAAACATAAACCCTTCTAGGTATTTCAAACAGAAAGGAATTTGATATAGGGAGTTTGGCACTTATCCTAACGGTTGGAGGAGTGGACCTAGAGGCCACCATGGGACTACTGATTTCAAGGGCTCACTCTTAGCAGAGATGCAGAGTCAGGAAGCTGTTCTTGCACTATACCCACTGCCTCTCACCCCCATGGCTAGACAATAGCGAACAAACACTGAAGTTTCTGCTTTCCTGCTTGGCAGCCACAGACCAAGAAGAAAATCTCTTTCTCACTTCTTCCTTTCACATTGTAGGCAGAACCTAATTCAGACCCAGCTACAAAGGAGGCTGGGGTAATGTAGTTTTTATTTTTCTAGCCCCTATGATGCAAGAAGATAAATTAGAAAAGATTTGGAATTGATGTCCAGAAACAGTTGAAAATATCCAGCATTTGAGGAAAACTTTTCTGCTCTTGGCTTTTCGTTTCTTCAGAATTTTGGACTTTTATTTAAATACAACTTAAGTAAGAGCTAAGCAAGAGCTACCCACCTTATATTTCTTTCCTCTTTTTTTCTTTTTCCTTTTCTCACTTAAATAAAGATCAGAGATAATTTGGCCTTTCAAAATTGTTTTTCTGTGACTGTTGTCCAGTCTTTACCCATCTCTGATTGACTATCACTTTTCAAGTTTCCTTCTAGAAGGCTTTCTTAGCATCACGACCATAGTCACCTGCTGTCTCTTATGAGTCTTCCTTTTGCTCTGGGTCCTAATGGAACTGATCAGAATACAAAATTCAAAAATAATTTCCATATTCATATCTTTCTTGTGGTACCAAGGAAGAACAACCACCATCTTTCATTGCTAAGTTTCTCAGCCACCTTTTGCTCTTCAACTCAGCCATTTGAAGACTCAAGTGCAATCTGGTGAATGCACATTTTCTAAGCTCTTCAAATTGGATCAAATCTCATTCTACTGATTCATGGACATTCAAGAGAGCAAGCCTTCTTAATTTTAGTTTTAACATAGCATGTCATACTGACAGACCACAGTACTGAAGCTTGTCATAATGGTCTTTTTGCAAAGCAACTTACCTCCCCTTGACTCATTTGATACACAGGCAGTCCTCTCTTTGTGCAGTAATGTAAGGATGTAAGAATAACCACGTAAGCTAAAATCATACAAAACAACCTTATAAACTGATGAGAAAAATTACTATTCTTCTGTGACCTTTAAAATGTTTTGGTAAAACATTGAACACTTCCTTACTGTCAGTAATAAACATACAGGGAAATGAAAAAAAACCTATTTATTTAGTACACTGAAATTTGAAATATTGAGAGCTCAAGTGTTGTATTTCTTTGTAAAACCTGATCAAGAGTAGTTTCAGTAGTGCTTTCCTTCTCATCGTATAACTTATGATACCAAGTGGACGTGTTTTCTGTGGATTGGTGGAGTGTCATTCTCCTCTCAAGCTTGGATCCGTTACCAGTGTTGTGAAATGTCTCTAAGGGTTCCTTTAATGTGAAGTTTTTTTCCTGTGTCACTTCCTCCAGGACGTTGTCATCCTTTTCTTCACAATTGCTTTGCCGTTTTATGTTGATGTGTTCATCTTTACTAATTTCCTCTGGCTGCATATGTAGAGTCTTTCAAATGACAGCAGTGTCAATATTCCCGTGGTCAGCTGTTTCTTCTATAACTCCATTTATGTTCTATTTGAATTTCACTTCCAGCATTATCATTTTTTCATTTCTTTGCTTCATTTTGTTTTTGTTGGCCAATTTCCTCTTTCGACATTTCATTTTTGTGAAATGCCATTTGGGTTTATCACTGAGAAATAAGGAAACAACATGACTACAAGCTTTGCTGTGCGTGCATGCATGTGTGCGTGTGCTCTGAATAATAAATGTGCAGGGACCAATGACAACAGGCTTTTACAGAAGAGATGATCACGATTTGCATCTGTTATTTATGTAGTGATTTGTTGACTGAAGAGCTAGCAGTGAAATTTGTATGTTATGCAGTTATGCAGTTGATATATAATGGTAACTGAAATTTGAGCCATGTTGTTGGAGCACTGGTGTTACTTAACTCAACTGTGGAACTGAAATTCATGCAGATTGGATCTGTGCAAAGCCAGGACTGCCTGCATAGGCAAATCTGATTTCTCAAGTAAATTGTTGATGTAACTTACCATAAAATCATTAAGTATCTCCCATTGGAAGCGAAGTCAGGCACTCCGCTAAGAGGGGTTAACTTTGAAATTTGCATGTCTTTCATAGGAGCTTGATATATGAAGATGGTAGAATTT
This sequence comes from Avahi laniger, assembly GCA_963575035.1. Lineage (NCBI taxonomy): Eukaryota > Metazoa > Chordata > Mammalia > Primates > Indriidae > Avahi > Avahi laniger. Next base: position 10,644 of record CAUYSK010122802.1, on the reverse strand, counting down.
TTATGTGGTACCAAGTTAAGATACATTAAGATATTAAGTAGTATATTAAGATATTAAGTAGGAAAACGGGAGGGGAGAGAATATATAAAAGTATTTCGTTCACTTTTAAAAAATACTCTAAGCAAACTAGCAACCATATATAATAACCTTCCAAAAAGAACATGTGATATTTTCTAAAAGTTAGTCTGGTTACAAAGGATACATAGACTCTATTTTGAATACAAGTATTGAAATGGATAAAAATTATTTTTTTTACTATTTCCAGGGCATAAATTAATAATTGAAAAATTGATTATTTGTAAGAACAATGCATGTGCTTTATACAATGAGGGAAAATGCAAATTTACTGCTGAATAATCAGTAAATAACTATATATTAGTACATACTCTGTCTTAGGAGATTGCTTACCAGATCTTAACTGAACGTTGAGTAAATACATACAAGAACCTTAGGAGGATAATACTAATGGAGAAGATAAAGAAACCTCTGCTAGTTACACATGACTATAATGGTAATTTACTGGTGAGTAATATTTCCTATAGAACAGTAAATACTGAAACGGTCATATGTTATTTTCCTCTGAAGTACATATTTTATTTCCAGGGCCTTCCTGGGGAAAAAGGAGAAAAAGGAAATTCGGTGTTCATTTTAGGTGCCATTAAAGGTATTCAGGTAAGTAGTATGATCATGGTAGGTTTAAAAAATTATTTTTTTTTTCAAATAGGTAAACCCATGCAGGAAACACAGAGGCAGGTGTGAGGGAATTCCCACCTGAAGTTCCTTTTTATGCACTCTAAAGTGGTCAAAAGGAGCTAGGTGTTTACAAAGCAAGGCAAGGTGTGGCAGCTAGACCAGAGACAGGTAAACTGTGGGGAGTTGGGACCACTGGATTGAGAGTTTCGAGCAATTTAAACTGAAAGATAAAATCTCATCTTGATTCTGTGTTGTCATGACCCCAGCAATCTTTCTATGTGGAGTAGCAAGAGAATTCAGAGCATGAGAATGGAAAGAAAATCACCTCCATATACCCCTTCTTCAAGTGCCTTTTCAACCCCTAAAATGAAACAAGCTGCAGTTAGACAAGTCCAAATAATTCCTGTGTGTATTTTTATTTTTACATAATCTGTGTTTTAGGAACATTGTTCTGTGTTTTAGGAACATTGTTCTTATAAAGCAATGCATCTTATTTATTGCAGGGAGACAGAGGGGACCCAGGACCGCCTGGCTTACCGGTAAGTCTCCTGAGCAGGTTGTACGCTTCTGTTTCCTCCTCAAATAGGCTACTAGGCACAGTAGATTTTAGTCCCAGCAGGACCAGCTGCATAATTCATGGGGCTCACCCAATGCAAATGACTGCACGTTCCTCGTTCAGACATTATTAAGAATTTTCAAGATGGTTACAGCTCTTTCCCAGGAAGCTGTCCTTGAAGCTCAGCAAGCTTCCTCTTACCTTCCTCTTCTGTCTTCTAATGATCTTTCGGCATTCCTCAGGTGTATGCAGCCACTTAATATTTAGGAAAGTAAGTCTGCTTCGCAGCTACATATGTACTATTTGCCAAGTGGAACGATTTTGCATTGCCTCTCTGTCTGCCAAGTAGGTACTTGTGTGTTAATGTTTTGCTTCTTTCCATCTTTATTTCCCTAAAATTTGTAAATCAGTGATTATATTAGTCTTTCCAATTTATCAATGTTTACAAGATTAAAACTGAAAGCAATTTTGCCTCCTAATGGCTAACCTATAATTTTGCTTTGTCACTTCTGGGTAGCCACAGAATTATTTTCCCAGGTCTGTTTCCTTACTACTACTGAAGCTCAGTTCCTTGTAAAAAAAAATGTGATACCTCAGTGTCGCTGTTAAAATAAATACCAGTTCATCCTCCGAAAGAAAGCGATTTCATTACACACTCGCAGATCATTCGACGTGGGCAGAGTCAGGGGGAGCTCAGAGGCCTCTGTGCACACTTCCACGATTGCCTGGCTGCAAGCTTTCCTCACCGATTTGTGTGTGTTTGCCGCAACTTACATGTTGCAGAAAATTGTTTGTGGCTGACTCATCTTGATCCCAAAGTGAGGACAACATTTCTATTCACATTGATCTTGTAGACCACATTTCAAAAATATATTAAAAAGTATAAATACATTGAATAGTTTAATGTTAATTAATATTAATATTTTTAAAGCATCATGATATATGTCAAAATTATACATGAAATTTAGGAGTAGCTAGGAATGAATTTTCTTTGTTCTTTACTTTTGCTATTATAAGATTTATCTGTAAACAGATAGATTGATTTCTAGAAGTTTGTCTCACCTCCCAGAGTGCTACTGCCTCTAGCTCTGTGCCATTTTAAGGGCTACATCAGAACTGCTGTCAGAGATGCTCCAACAGGGCGGATGTGTCAGGGACTACCATGTCTTTACAGGTTTTTATCCATATGGGATTATATGCAACTCTTCCTGTAAAAGATGATTGTGATTTTGGGTAATGAAGGCCTTGATTGTTTTTCATGTTTAGGGATCCTGGGGTACAAGAGGACTGGCGGGCCCCATGGGGTATCCCGGAGAGCCAGGGCTAGTGGTAAGTACAGCACTGTTGATGTGGTTCCTTTAAAAACCCAGAGTTGACGTTAAAATAAAGTAAAAAAGCAAAATTGCCACCTTGAGTCAGACACCGGTGAGCTCTTTGAGAGAGTGTAATCTGATGAACCAGCAAAAACTCACCCACCATTATCGGGGGACCCCATGAAGCACAGGTCCCTGGAGATAAGCCACTGGCATCATCTTCATGCACGACAACAGCTCATCTGTGATAGAAAGTCCATCACGCATGTTTTAAAATTAAGGGTTTCCTAAATAGGACCTTGGGGCAACCAAAGAAAGAACATTCTGATTTCTGAAACTGATGATTGATTTGTGTTTTTTCTTGGCATTGATTTAGGGACCTCCGGGCCATCCTGGGAGTCCAGGTTTGAAGGTAGGTAGCTACAAGTAAGATACATAAATAGAACCCTGCACAGTGACATAAAGGACCACCGACGTTTGTTGGTATTATGTCTTTCTTCTTATCAGACTTCCCAAAGTATTAGGTAAACTTCGATCCATTTCATAGTCAGAAGTCTTAATTGCTTTTATTTACTTTTTTTAAAATTCAAAAGCAATTAGATTCCTTTTCTTTTCTTTCTCAGGGTAATCCTGGTGTAGGAGTAAAAGGGCAAATGGGCGACCCGGTAAGAATCCCCTGTTGTGTGGAGGAGCAGATGGTAAAGTGTGGTGGAGGCTGTTCTGCTGGTTATTGAACTTGGGTTCATTATCCATTAATAGTCACTGTCCGATTTTACGGCTAGAACTTTTCTTTGCTGAATTATTATGGCACCATTACCCTTGACTGTAAAATGGCAGTTCTGACAAAATTTAAGACTAAACCCAAGTTAATTTTCATAACACATGTCATTCCAGAAAATAGAGATTGAACATTTTTGAGAATATATTACATTCAGAGTAACAGTTTTGTTAAATTACCGATTTGTTTGGCTTCGTTTCACAAATTTAACCGGAATCGTAAACGTCATCCATAAATATGAATACAAATGCAAATATGGATAGCAGGAACCAAGAGCATTTAGCAACACATGATCTCCCATCCCCCTCCAAACACCCACAAGTCTTCTCTGCTAAAACATTACACTTAATGAGGATACGCTTTAGAAAAGTGATTTAAGGTGACAGCTCGTATGGAAACAATCTAGAAGTCCAGCAGTAGGTGAGTGGCTCTTTGAACAACTGTGAACAAATAGATATTGAGGATCTACTCAATAACTTGGAAGTATTTGGCTATGTGATAGCCATTCAAATGATCCAAAATGTGTTTATATTAATTCTTTTAGATTGGCGAATTAAAACATAGTTTTGAAATTTTGATGCAGAACTGTCAAATATTCCAGAACTTATTTGCCTACCTCATTTAAGAAACATTGCCCCAAATGGTTGTTACTAATCATTCCTAAGTGATATGATTATGGACCTTTTACATTTAATTTTTCACAAAATATTGTTAAAAATATAAAGTTATTTTAAAATTTTAATAAGATATGCTATGTATTTTAAATTGTGTTTATACATTATATAGTATTCTCATTATAGTATATTTTCAAATACATTTAACAAGCCATTTATTCACATATATGCATATATACATACAAACATATACACGCATGTACATGTATGCACACACATACCACAAAGAACTATACCAAAGTTTTAATACAGATTATCTCTGCATGGTAGGATTAAGGATCATTTTTATTTTTTAAATTTATTTTCAACTATAAGTATATATTACATTTTAATAAGAAAAATAATAAATATCATTTTAAATTATATGATGTATTTGCTCTGACTTATATGTTAAATCCATGACACACAGGATTGGAAGCATTATACCACAATACATGGGTAAAAATCTTCAAAACATAAATTAATATGAAATTCCCATTACCTTGCTTTTTTTAAAAGGGCGAAATTGGTCAGCAAGGTTCTCCTGGACCCACTCTGTTGATAGAGCCACCTGATTTTTCTCTCTATAAAGGAGAAAAGGTAATTCCCAAATCTGTATGTTATCTTGGCAAGTTAGCAATAAAAAAACATTTTCTGAACATGTACCTATGGCAGCAAAGTGCTGAGGGCTTTATATGCATCTCTGCACTAATCTGAACGCTACCTTAACAGATTGGTGCTGTGATTAGCCCCATTGTACAGAGTTGAAAAATGAGACTTGGAAAGCTACCAGTGTTCTCAAGTTTACCCAGCTGCTGATTAGCAGACCTAGCTCGGGCTGCTAAATTGTGACCTGTCCTCCATAATATAGTGCCCTGTTAAGGTTTTGCTATGTGGACTGAAAAGTCCACTGGAAGCCTGGTTGTCCTTTAGATATTATAGATGGGTTTGATGTTTTCTTTCTTTTTTTTATTTCAACATATTATGGGGGTACAGATGTTTAGGTTACGTATGTTGCACTTGCCCTCCCCTCCCCCCCTAAATCCAAGTTTCAAATATGTCCATCCTTCGGGCGGTGTGCATTGCACTCTTTGTGTATGTGTATACCCGTCCTCTCTCCCTACTCACCATCAAATTGGTATTAACTGATCAACACATAAGTGCACATATAAGAATAACATCTATTGGATGTTGGGCAGGAGGGAGGGGGGAGGGGAGAGGAGGGAGAGGGGACGGGTTTGATGCTTTGATCACTGAAAAACTAACAGATGCATTGAGCTGGGCACTTAATAGACTCTTGGCAAATATTAATTCCTCTGTCAGCCTCCGGCACTATTACTGACGTCACAAGCAGATTCTGTTGTCACTTTTTAATTACCAGGTTAAATTTCTCTACCTTGCTCAAAATGGGCCACTTGTTTCAATGGCTGCATTCCCAATTTGCACCTGTTGCCCTGGTCCCACGGTGCTGGAACCATGCACCTCTCCTGCGAGAACTGGCCAGAATAGTGTCAGGTTTATACGTGTGCTTAGCCCTTAGTTGCTAATTAGGACAATCAAAGAGTAATCCTTTATTTCAAAACAAATAAAACAGATTATCAAAATAGATGATTTCTGAAAGAGACAGAATCTAACAAATTAAATAATAAGAATAAATTGGATTATATTCATTGTGATTTTTAGGGTATAAAAGGAAGTCCTGGAGTGATTGGACTGCCAGGACCACCAGGATCCAAGGTAGTTTATTTAATTACCTCTTTTTTCTTGATTTGTGTGATGTGCTGATTTTGAAATGTTATTTCACATGGTCTTTATCATTACTTTAAATTCTACTATATATTAACATAATTTTTCACTATTTTGTCATAATCTGATGGAGCCACTATTCTAAAGTAGTTGCTTTCTTTAAGCTGCCAGCAAAAATCTTTCTTTCTCATTTTGCTTTTGCTTTCCCTATTGCTGAAATATTGTTACTTGAACACCTGTAAATGTTGTCATCTCTTAAAGGGAGAACCTGGTATTGGAGCAAAAGGAGAGAAAGGTATTCCTGGATTCCCAGGGCCTCGGGTAAGGATCCTTTGTCATGTAAATTTTATGAATTTGGAGGCATTTCTCTTTCACATTTTTATAAGACTAGATCACTATACTTGTGAGCTCAGAAGTGGAGAATATTTTACTTTTAAGATTAATATATTTTGGACAAGAATTGTATAATGGCTGGATGTCCCGGAACATCCCTTCTGTTGACATCATTTAGATAAAACAGGCAAGCCCAAGATAGAAGAATTGGGAAAAAGAAACAGGACTGTGGCATCTCCTTGTCTGGCTCAATGTCAGTATGACAGTGGCTTGGAATGGTTAACTTAAGCCTATTTGATAAAATAATAATGCTGATCTAGGGACAGGAACTCGGAAAAAAGCACAACTTCAAGCCCAGACATCACCATGCAGGTCACTAATGGGCTGCCCGTTTATAGAGTCACCATGGAGGCCAGACCCCAGCTGGCATAAGCATTGAGCTTATTTGGCTCTGGATTTAGTACCTTGGAGCAATGTTGGCTTACATGGTCGTTTTCATTGCTGTCGATGCACAGAACAGCTATTAATTTCCAGACAAATTATATTATTTTGATTTCAAAGATATTTGGCCCAGTAAAAACATTAAGTAAATTAAAATTGGAAGAGCAATGACAACAAAAATACATTCTTAATTAAAACATTGGCAATGACATGAATTTTTTGAATAAGACTAAAAATCACTTCAAGTAGCAAATGTTGTAAAGAAATGGAATCTATTTGATATTTATTTCTTCTTATTCAGCCACTTTTGCAAACAAAACTAAATATCCATGGAACAATCTCATAAGGTACAAAATAATGTGTTGAGCTGGTTTATGCATTTTGATTTAATTCTACTTGTGCTGATTTTGTGAATTTATTAGGGTGACCCTGGTTCCTATGGATCTCCAGGTTTTCCAGGATTAAAGGTAAATGTACAGCATTGTAGAGATAATAAATACATTTTCATTAGTAAATGCAATATGTGTATCATTCAGAAGTACTACTGCGTGCTGGCACAATAATTGGAAAGGCAGACACATCCATGTTGGGACTGCAGGATTCAGCAGCGATTGTAAAACTTGAAGCACAAAACTGTCTGATGCAACCCAAGAACGGTGTTAGGACTTTGCAGAGAGTCTCAGTGAACGTGTGTTGTTCAAACTGAATGAGAATGAGGTAATTTGTCACCCAATCACATGTTTTTGTTTTTTTTTTTTGACAAAAGGCATGTTTGTGCTTGTTTATAGGGAGAACCAGGACTGGTCGGGGATCCTGGGCTATTTGGATTTCTCGGGCCAAAGGTAAAAGTATGATCCTATTTGAGTATATCCTAATAAAGTTTTATATACCTGAAGTTATTTAATTTACTTTTTAAAGTATTTCAATCGTTGAAGAACATAATTTTTCAAAAGACACATAGTCAACTTTGTATACAGTCATCCCTCAGTATCCACAGGAGACTGGCTTCAGAACCCCCAGCATACTGAAATCTGCAGCTGCTCACGTCCCTTACGTAAAAATGAAGTAGTTTTTGCATATAACCTTCGTGTATCCTACCTTATATTTTAAATCAGCTCTATGTTACTTATAATAACTAATACAATGTAAAATGCTATGTAAATAGTTGTCACGCTGTATCATTTTAAAATTTGTATTATTTATATTGTTGTATTGTTATTTTTTTTTAAATGTTTTGTGTCTGTGGTTTGTTGAATCCGCAGATGTGGAACCCTTACAGGGCAGACTGTATATTATTTTATTGCATGTTGTGATTATTATGCATGATTATATTATCATATCAATATCATATTGAGCATGATTATGTTTTACATTTGAGAAATGATACTTTTGAAGGTGAATAATAATGAAAGTTTCAAAAATTCCCTGGGCTCACATAGCATTGAGATTAAAAACAGAGGGGGTCTTGAAGAGCTGTCTGCTTTCAACACCACGGCATCTTTTTCTTTCCTTTGTAACCTCTGTGACGTCACACCTGGCACTTGCTCAGGACAAGCCACGGTAGCATTAAGGGGCACAACTAAAGGGGACAGTATTTGCTACCACAATAAAATGTAGATTCAGACCTTGGTAGGTGAATAAACTGTTTGTCGTAGAGCAGCAAGTTAGACATTAGTGCTCATACTGTATCTAAGAAACTTGATGACTTCAGAGGTATCTAACTTATGGACATTGGATAATTTTGTTGGAGTTGGCTGTTCACTTCTGCTGCTTGTGGGTAGGAGATCGGATGCATCTTTGTTCCCCCTAGAATTCCATGAACGATTCTTGTCTCTAGTCAGCCTATAATCTTGCTTGTTATATAGATGTGCATGTAGTCCTTCTAATATTTGTTTAATGTCAGAAAACATGGTAAAATATTAATATTTCTTCAAAAAGTGAATGAATGACTGATTTCAGGGGGACCCTGGAGACCGCGGGCACCCAGGACCACCTGGTGTTTTGGTGACTCCTCCTCTTGCACTCAAAGGTTTGTGTTCCCTTCCGTTCTTCCATAAATTATGCGGAAATGAGGTTCAAGTGGCCCAGACAGAAGAGTGTGGCCCGGTGTTTCCGTAGCTCGCACACCAGGCAGGCTAAATTCATGAACTTTAGTGTAAGTGTACAATTAGACACGTGCAGGTAGAGACTGAATCTTAGTTCGTCTCCATCAGCACAAGACATCAAATTTTCTTTCGGTACATAAACCGAATGCTGGGATTTTTATGTCACCTTTCAGAAAGTAGTTTTTTTAATTGTTATAAAATACATAAAACTACTTGACTAACACCTACCAAGATGCTGCCACCAAGCAAAGAGTGGCCTAAGTCAGTGACAAAGAGCTCCACTCACAGTTCACGTGTCTGCAGAGGAGAGACAGCCGAAGGGGTTCAAATCTAAGAAACTCCATTTTAAATGTGGCGAAAAACCGCCAGAGAGTCTCCTGATTACGCTTTACCGAGCCTCACAAGAAGTAATTGTGTCTGAATTTTAAAATGTGTGTATGTGTTTGTTTATTCACATGTGTCATTACCTTCGGCAGGCCCCCCAGGGGACCCAGGTCTCCCTGGCCCCTATGGAGAAACGGGGGCTGTTGGACCACCTGGCCCCCCGGGTCCGTCGGGAAGACCAGGGGAAGCCTGTGCAGGTAGGGATGCGATGGCTTTTATGTGCTGGATTTCCTGTGTCATCATCCAGCTGTTCTCCTCCCCTCCCCTCTCCTCTCCTTTCCCAACTACAACGTGGTACTGTATTTCTAATGTATAGCCAGGGTTACGAACCACTGAACTCAAACCAATCAATCACTTATTTGGAAGGAATGCAGGTTTCTCAGCCGCATGTCAGAAATATTCAATCAATATTGCAGGGGTGTTGTTAGGAGTATGTATGTATAACAGGCCTCCTGCAAAATTATTACACACAGGTGAGATTTGGAAACCGCTGCTGAGATTAGAGTGTTTCCCCATGTTTTTTCACCCTCCTGGAGGGCTCTTCCTATTGATAATCTATTTGTAAAATTTATTCCATCTCCCTCATCCTCTCATCTTTAGATTTGAACTTAAATCTCCTACATGAAGTGTGGAAATAAAAAGTATGATTTAAAAAAAACACTTTGATTCAGCCTGACTTACCAAAAAAAAAAAAAAAAAAACTCCTCCCCTTCCCCCAAAATAAAAACAGAAACAGGAAAACTGCAGGTCACAGCGAGATGTGATAGAAAGATGGGGAAAGAGTCCATTGGCATAAGGACTTGGCAGTCCTCAGGTGCTTGCCGGGCGGTATTCCTAGTGAGGGTAGGAATGGAAACTTGGGGTATATTTGCCATCGGTGACCCCAAGAGAACTGATTAAACCTGTGAGGAGAAAAGTCTGGAATAAATATAATTTTATCCAGCCTGTGTCTCTTGTCATATTTATTGAGAAGGAGCGAGAAGTTTCCTGAGATATTCAACTGTTAACTACAAAATTCTTGTGTAATCTTCCAGGAATCTAATTTCCACTTCAGAATCTGATGACCACAAAGGTAGTAAAGCTGTGTCTAATTAATTTAATCTTCAGATAGTATAACCTTGGCTTCACTGACCCAGTATTATAGAAATCATATGAAGTATTCTGTTGGTCAGAAAGCACTGGGTTCTGGTCTTAGATTTTTCCTTTTGAGCTTATTTATAATAAAAGAGTACCTCCAGCAGATTAAAATCAAAACCGAGAGAAAGTAAGTAACAAATTTCTCTAGTAGATTCAAACCCAGGAAGCCTCTTGGTTCCACAAGCTTTCTTTTCTTTTACTTTTTAGTTCCACAAGTGTTTTAAAAGTGAATTATTCCAATGGCTTTTAAATCTTGACAATGACCTATAGTAAGAAAGACATTTTATTTTGTATTACATTTATATTGCACAACCATATATATGCATCCATATACACAGATGATTGAGATACCAATTCCACAAAATAATGCTTTTTTGGTATATGATGCACTTATTTTCTATTCCATTGATTTCTTTTGGAATAAAAAAAAAATTTAAATGCTGGCCACAGCTTACTCTATTGATTTCATGCTCTACTATTGGGTGGTCAGTACTGCAGTGTGTGA
>CAUYSK010122799.1:0-11360 GCA_963575035.1 Avahi laniger | reverse complement strand
CTCACAGCAACCTCAAACTCCTGGGCTCAAGCGATCCTTCTGCCTCAGCCTCCCGAGTGGCTGGGACTACAGGCATGCGCCACCATGCCTGGCTAATTTTTTCTATGTATTTTTAGTTGTCCAATTAATTTCTTTCTATTTTTAGTAGAGACGGGATCTCGTTCTTGCTCAGGCTGGTTTTGAACTCCTGAGCTCAAATAATCCGCCCGCCTCGGCCTCCCAGAGAGCTAGGATTACAGGCGTGAGCCACCACGCCCGGCCTATCTGTTCGTCTTAACTTCTAAACTTTGAGTGATTTTACTTTTGCTGAAAGATCAAAGTCAAAACATAACACAAAGAAAACAGTTATAGTGATAGTTTACCTGAATTTCTGACATTATTAAAAGCAATGTGGTCCCAGTTATGACAAAGTGCTACTTACATTTGAACTCACTAAATTCCAACCATAATAATAGAGCATTATAGAATTATTTTGCTAAACTATTATGATTCTGATGCTGTTGAGGCTAATCTCTTAAATAAGACTATGGCAATAACAGTAAAATGTGAGGAATATTTTTGCTTTGAGAGGAGCTAGTTAAATGAACCATAATCCAACCAAAGACTGGTTATCATTGCTGAAAGTGTTAAATTCATAATTATCAATTTACACTTCATGTTAATATCTACTTATATCTACTTTTCATCAAACTAGGTTATAAATAGCCCAAGTGCAAAATCTAAGATTAAATTGTGTTGTTTACTTAAACTGTGTATAAGTTATAAATGAATGAGTGCACAAACAGATAAAATTAGCACCTAAGGACCTCAAAGACATGAACTCTATCTGAGCTGTGTTGTACCAGTTGTTTCTTAGCCAGAGAGCATTCCCAGCCAGAAATGCTCACAGCACAAACTTTCTTTCTTAGCAGTACTATTGACAATAGGCAGGCACGACAAGTTTAGAACTTGAGAGTAGGTTTGCAAGTAATCAACACAAATAAGTTGTGATCACATAAGTACATTGTATTTTCCAGGCTCATGAAGATGTTTACGCCTTCTGGGTAAATTGACTTAGTATCTCAAATCAATACCAGAATTCAGATCAGATGTCTGGAATACTGTATCATCTTTCTGCCTGAGTAAGGAATCTCTCCTCTAAATTGCATTTGATTATGTTTCAGCATTTCAGTAATAGATCAAGGCAGTAATCTTTTGATGTGTCTCTGTGTGTGTGTATGTGTGTGTATGTGTGTGTGTCTAAGGTCTCTCTTTTTACATCCTGATTATATTAATTTCCATTAAGGATATAGTAGAATTAAATAATATAATACATAGTGTTGAAATACAATCAATATGATGAAAATATTTTTAAAGTTGAAAGTTGCTTTTCAATTAAGTGATGTATGAATTGGAGACAAAAATAGATGAATTCCAATAATCTGAGAAAAAAACATATTTGAAGAGATTCCAGTTTTTTTTTTGGCTGTAACTCCTTAATCTAGACTTTCTACCAAAAGTGGATCTTTTTTCCTTTCTTTTTCATTTCTTTATCTAAAAATGCACAAACTAGGGTTATTTTAATTAGATTTTATTTTTATTATGTGGAATCTCCAACTATGAGATCAAGAATATGCCACCAAATCATTTTCATTCCTTCTTTTAAAGTGAGATGAAGCTTCAATTCTTCAACAAGATTCTCCCAATGATTCATTCCACTCAAGAGAATTTATTGAGCACTCATTTTGTGCAAGGGGAAAGGAAGGACTGGATGACAGAAGAGAAGACAAAGTGGAAGACATTGTTCCTGCCTACAAAAATTTATAGCCTACCTGTGGGGAGGATATAGATGCCAATTAAAGATATGGCTGACTATGGTCTAGGGTCTCCAGAAGAGGAAGAATGGAGAGTTTGATGAAGCAAGAGCATCTAGCAGACCCTCTCTCTTTGCAAGGCAACACTTCAAGATAATTAAATTGTTAAGTATGTAGGGGAAGAGTAAGACTATTATCAGAGAAATAACTGCTGATAGGTAGGTAAGGTTACATGGGAACTCTATGCATCAAGGTCCTCGATTGCATATTCCAAGCTCAGAAGAATTGCCAAAGGCAAGAGGAGCAAAACGGTTAAGATGAGAGGTGCCAGCCCAAAAAAGCTGTGTTTTTTAATTCTAGGGCAATAGCTGCTTCTCTCTGTACTCGATTATGTTTTATTCTCTGGATATATGGAAAAGGATTTCAGTTTATATTTGCCCTTCAGGAGAGGAGGATTTGTGCAGATCCTGATTAACACAGTATTAGGGAATTTTAACCCTCACCCAAGCACATGCATTACATAAGTAGTATGCAGACCCTGGATTAGAAAATTTGCTTCTTCTGAGAGCTGCTATCTTTAGGGGAAATAAAAAAAAAAAACACCACATGAACTTAATTTAGTGCTTATTTTTCAAAGAGAACTAGAAAATATTTAAGTAATATACTCTGTTCAATTCAAGCTGCCCCTGGCTTCACCAATCACAGATAAGATTAGAAAACAATAATTCAAAAATTTCTGGCTCCATTTTTACTACCCTCACTTGCTAATTTAGGGCCTCTAGCTTTCTGAAAGTTCTCCTCTGAGTAGGATGACTATTAATGGAAAATGTAGCCAAAATTTATGCTTGTTATATTGATGTCTTGTTTTGCATTTGTCCTGGATTTCTTATTTTTTTAAGATAAAGTATTATTATTAATAGTTGCATCAGAATATAGCTATATGGATTTGGTAGACATCCTCTTTGTATGCCCACTTTCTGCCTTGATCTTTTCTAGTAACATGTGAGACCAACATGCAATGAACAGAGTTCTCACGTTAAAACATGTTTACATCTGAAAGCACGGCCAGTGATAATTCTCTTTTCCCAGCTCTTTCCGGACTCAATATAACTAACATCTCTTTTTCAAGGACAGCATGCAGAGCTGACAAAACCAAGTGTATGTGGACAGGAGTGGCTGTTTTACCCTTGAGATAGTGGTGGAAAAATACTCAACATTGCCGGCCACTTGATGTATTAATCAGTTTTCTCCTGGCCTGTATATATTTTTTTCAAACAGGAAGATTCCAAATTTATCCTACATATTCAAGGAAGGAACTGAACAAACTAAATAAGAGCTCAAATGGTGTACATAATTTGATCCTGAAATTTCATAATTGTACTTTGGACTGTCTTGACTTAAGTAAAGAATATTTTGATGGAGCCATGCTTTTTAGTTAGATAAATTTATACTCTTCATTGGAATGAAATAAAAGGGAGAAAGCAACATCCATAGGTGATGAAATCTTCAGAAGAATCAGAAAGAGAGAAAACTCTTTCTTGTAAAATATTTTAGAAGAAAGGGACTTTGAATCGAGACAGAAAAGCAGTAAAAATAGTTGCAGTAAAAATCTTAAACATTGAAATATAAATAACAAAATTGGAATTGAGAATATTTTATATCTAGAAGAATTTTTTTTCTTCTGAGTTTTGTAGGTACTTCAGCATCTATTAAGAGAGTACTTTCTCAGTTAAAATATTATCTACGCAAGGGCAACATATGTAACCTAAACATCTGTACCCCCATAATGTGCTGAAATAAAAAAAAAATTATCTACAGAAAAGAGTCAATTTTAGGTCTCAAATTCAAATTTTGAATTCAAATTTAGTAATCACAAAATACAATTTTAAGATGATTGCAGACAATTTTATTTAACATAAGAGAACCATTTTGAAAATATACATTCCTCCAAAAAATGTTATTAACATGATATTAGAAGCAGATACAGTTAAAAAGCTGATTAAAAGATTGTAAATATTTTCAAAGGATGATTGTTCTGCTTACATTATTTTTTAATATCAGATAATAAGTATTAAGAAGTACTTTTTCTTTGCTTTAATGTACTTGGATAAATGATATATTTTTTGAGAAAAATCTTCCCTTTCAAGATAGTTTTTGAATAGAACTATTTTATAAAAATAACCTTATGACAAAATCAATTTATTAGTCACTAAACAAAAATATAAAAATATGTAATTTTGATAATTTATAACAACACCTTGCACTCCCAGTTGTGTCCTTATTTGGATGACATCCTGCCTTCAGTCACATTTAGGAATTCCCTGGACATGTCTTACAAATGCTGCTGTAAGTGGACACACCCAGGGCCCTGCATTTTCTGCCAGAGTCACCACTGTTCCATCAGGCACACGCCTCTGCCAGGTGCTGCTGCTGCTTGGTAGAAACAGGTGTCGTGTGGTTGGGCAGGCGGTGTTGTCCTATATAGCACAGACTAGGGAGCTAGCGGTGGTACGATGGTTCCTCTGCCTTGACCGGGAAAACGGTGACACTCAGGTCAGAGGAGAAGTGGGGGAGCTTCTCTCCCATTTGTCTTAAGCTCTCTCAGAGGGTTCTCAAGCAGTGTGGCTGTGCTGCTTTGATTTACAGTGTTTTTAGTGAGCTCGCTTAAGGTTTTGTTTGGTGTGTCTAAGGGCTTTCCTTTCTAATAGATATTTGTCAGACCATCCCTCAAATTTAACAGACATTTCCAGATATGTCTCAGATGTAGCAGTGGCATAACTCGAGTTGTTTCCCAGGAGGCTCTTGAGCTCTCCCTGTCAAACAGGCTTCCCTCAAACCCGTTTTACCAGCTAAAGTCGGAATGCCTACAGTGGACACACCCACTCCCCAGCAAGTTGAGAATTCTATTGAATTTAACAAAAAGTAACAAAATGTTTAGAGCAGCCCTCTATCCTGAGGGTATCTACAACGGGACAGGTATAGTGTTAGTGGCAGTTGTCCAAAGATACCTAAGTTACAGTCCTTATCTTCAAGGATTTCAGCCTCACAGATGTATATTAATGCATAACTATACATTGTGATATTTTATGTGACAGTGGTATGTGTAAACATTTGTATCTGTAAAGTATATACATATACTACTATTACATAACATACTGTGTTAACACAATGCGTGTGTTAACAGAGGGGGATACGCATATGTACATGCAAAGAGATGGAGATGAGGAAGAGGAAATCATGACTTCAGATTCCTGGGGTGTAGAGGTATGGTTGTGGTTGGGGAGAGTAGAAAGGAGGAGTTGAAAATAATGCTGTGGAATATAGATCGAAAGGTGGACACAGGCCAAATATCATACAAATGGTACATTCCGTGCTAAAGAACTAGGGCAATTTAGAATCTCTGGAAGATTTTAAATATGGCAAAGACTTGGGGCTTTTACGTGTTTTAGAGAAATGACTCTGGTTAGAGTGGGCAAGTATGGATTAGGTAGCACTTCTTACCTGATAGAAAGGAGACAGAAAGATGAATGAAGAGAGTATTGCAATTGTCTATGGAGGAGATGATGAACAATGCACAATGGGGATGGAGAAGGTATTTCAGATTTGTACATTACTTAGGAGGCAGAATAAACGTGGCTCAATGACTGCGTGGATCTAGGCAGTGTGAGAGAACAGTAGGAGTCTCTGAAGACGTCTGGAGTTTTGATCTGGATATCACCATGATGACATACTTGAAACTACTTGAAACAGGGAATACAGAATAAGAAAAATATCAGGAAGGAGAAATAATGATTTCCCTATTATAAATTACTAGCTAAAGAAGGAAGCAGGAATGGAAAAAGGACATAAAAATGCAGAGAATGAAAATAAAAGTTTTAACAGGAAAAATAAAAATGGACAGAGATAAGCAAAGGCAGAAAAAGAACCTAAGAGAAAATCATAAAGAGATGCAAAGTGACACTTAGTTTATATCTGAGAAATAATTCCATTTCAGTTCTTGGTCGTATGCATCTAAAAGCAATGTCCATTTTAATTTTGCAACTATAGGCATTGCTGCTGTTTTTTATTCATGATTACCCGTCAACTAGGATAAAAATTTGCTCTTTGGGTTGGAGAAAAATGAAGAATGGTATGGAAAAAGGAGAAAAAAGAAAACAAAGGACAAGCCTGGTTATCCTGCTGTAAAATCTTTTTTTTTTTTAATTGATGATTTCAGCTCTTGAAAAGGAATTTGCATCTTTAAGATTAGGATTCTAGAAAAACCAATTTAACGTTTTCATTGGATTCTTATTCAATTAAGATATTGGAAACTGAGGCGCTAGAAAGTTGGGGTACATAAAGAACAGCAAATTAGTGTTTTCCACTTTCTTTCTGGGAGTAGATAGGTAGCCATATCTATTTTTAAAAGCATAAATAAAACAGAATTGTGGGATTGGAAAGAATTCGCATAGATTGGTCTAATCATTGCTTTCATAATTGTTTCCACATAAAAATAATCACACAAGCTTGCCTGACCAAGTAGTCTTAAATTCACAGAACTGTTTTGGTAGGATAGTAAGGTTGATTTAGAGTGAATATAACACATCTAAATAAACATATCAAGAAGTATAAAGAATTGAATCTTATTTTGTGCAAGGAATACAAGCCTTGTGAAAACTATGAACCTTACAAAAATCAACAATTTAAAACCTTTGAAGAAAGAAAAAAATTGTTTGAATTTTCACTTCATAAGATCATTATGTACCAAAAGTATTCTCTATAAATTTTGTTCTGAAATCACCAAGGGCAGATATATTTTGAAATATGATTTGTATTAGAATATCCAATCAACATGTAATTGATTTTCAGTTTCTGAAACTGTGGCTTCAGATTTGATCAATGCAGAGTAGAGGATCAGTAATTAAACGACAATGATTTTTTTACGTGGAGGTAGTTAATATTATTGTAAATTGTTTCGCTGTGAGCAGGTTCGGGCCCTTAATATTTTGGTAAATAATTTTGGGAACAAAACTAAGCTTTCAATTACATTATTATTTCAGGCCTTAGTATATGGAATTTAAACAACAGTATATAAAATTATCACAGCAAAGGTGTGTGACAACCTGAGAATTACTTTACTGACTTGAGAGACAGCCTCTTTAGATATATAAGGATTCTCTGATTCTTTTGATCATGCACCTGCCAACTCATATGAGTTGTGAATGGAAAGCAAACAGTTGTGCTGAACAGAAGAACTTAAAAAGACAAGAAATGAGCAAGCCTTTAATCAGATTTTTCTTAAAAAATGGTTATAGTGATCAGCCCTTTGACATCTCTGTGGCAGACACAGGGATTGAAATTACTCTCAAACTCCATTAATATAGAAACCCTGTATTCATTTAGCCAGTACTGGGCATTCTTATTTTAGTGGTTCAGAAATACCATGGAACCACACCTGGAGTTGCAGTCTCCAGAGGGTAGCGATTGCTTTTTTCATTCTGTGGCTATCTTGAGGTGTCAGCCTGAAACGTGTAGGCTGTGGTGCTGTGAGAGAGGGTTTGATGGTTCAGTGGTGGTCAAATCAGTCCGGAGGGAATACTGAATTAATCATTCAGGACACACTGATCCATATGCTCTCTGAAAGTTGTGTGGGGAAAATTTAAGCAATTCTTAATCACTGAGCTCAACTGAAGTCTGTTGACCACAAGGAAGGCTATGGTGTATAATGGGAGAATCAACCAGAGGTTTTGTTCCAATAACCCAACAAGAGTATCTCTAGTGGTCCACACAATCTTTTCATCCTAAAAGGAAAAGATGGAGTGCAGCGTGACAATTCCGACAGTTTTTGCGCACAAATTCCATGTATTTAACAGTTCAGACCTAATAGAGTTCAGTTGGCCACATATTACTTACAACCTAGCTACAGCCAGTTGAAATTTGGTGTGGAACTTGGAGTACCATGAGGCACGTATTTACCGCAATCAAACAGTTCTTCCTTTTGAGTGGTGCTACAAAATTAACATGGACTTTCAAATTTTACTTACTTTTTAATATATTTTAATGCAAAAGTAATACCTGAATACATCTGGAGGATTTTATAGGAAATCCCAGACCTCAAATAATTTCATACATAAATATTTAACTATGTTTCTCTAACACAGAAAAACTTTTTAAAAAGCATGACCACAATAATGTTAACATAGCCAACATATTTAACACTTACTTTTCCATGTCATCTAGCACCCAGTCCAAGTTCTCTTGTCTCTCATTGTCTTGAAAGTATACTTTTACACTTTGTTGGAATGAGGATCTTAACAGGACCCACACATTGCATTTGTTTGCTATAAAGTTTCCTCTCCTTTTTATTTTCCTTCTACTCTATAATAGTTCCCTCTCTTTTCTTCCTTCCATTTATTTGTGGAACATACTGGCTCATTTGTTCTGTAGAATTTCCCAAGTTCTAGATTTGGCTGATTGATTCTCCTGGTGTCATTTAACACATTCCTGTTCACATATTCCCTGAATTTTCTGTAAATGAAGTTATATAGAAATACTTGATTAAATTAAGCTCCTTTCCCTCTTTTTTTAAAAGAATTCTTCATGGACAGTGTTGTATATTTCTTATTGAACTAAATAAGGAGGTACATATGTTTTCTTGTCTCTCTTTAATGTTGTTACGATTGATGAGTAGGTTCAGGTGGTGTCAGCCTAATCCCTCCATTATAACTTCCCAAATGTGTCTCACTTAATGGTCTTAGTGGCCATTGATAATTTTTTCTTAAATCCTTTACCTCATTAGGGACTGAATTCTAACACTGCCATCTCTCTTGCAATTGTAAATTGTGAGTCTTCTATAAAGAAGATCTTTCCCTAATCATCTATTTGATTAGCCGGCAATATGATCTATATGGGAAGAGAGAAATAATGCCAGATTATTTCCATTTATTTATCAATTATCAGCATAATGAGTTGATGCCCTAGCAACATGTAAAGGTAACCAATTGTTTTATTTTTATTTCACATTTTTATTATATTAATTTATTTTTCATATCATGAGCTCATCGATTATATATAAATATATAAACATAATATTTACTTTATAAATATATATAAAATATTTGATTTTATATAAAGATCTATTTATATATTCAATGTATTGAATTATTATTCAATTTTTGCTGCTCAGTTTACCCTCTCTTTGGCCAGTGAGGCACACTTCAAGTTGTGGCCTATGCTTTTTTAACATGACCTCAGTAACTTTTCCATCTGTTAGTCCAGTTCCCATCTTTGGTATGCTAATTAGAAATAGTTCCTTGCATGTGTGGCTTGAGGGTGAGTTCCGGCATTCGTAAAATCATTTTAGGGGGTTGTTTCTGTGAGCTCCTCACGTTCTGTAATCTCCTCCCAGTATTTCCTGGTTTCTGAAATTCCCTTTTTGGACCTTTGCCAGAAACTCTGGGCTCTAGTTACTCTACTTTTTTTGTGTTCTGTCACTCACTTCAGCGATTCAGTTTGTGTTCTGCCCCAAGCAGATAGAGAGAAAAAAGCAATCAGGATTGCCTGGCGCTTTAAGCCCTGCAGTTCCACCTAGTAGAGAGGAGGGTTTGCCTCCCAGAGAGTTCTGGCTCTGGTGGGTTCTGGTGGCTGCCAATGACTCCACCACAGGATTGCCTGGTGACTGGAGTGCTAGAGAAGGAGAAATGTTGGGGGACACCCCATGGCATTTCCGCATTTCCTTGGAGCATCAGGACAACCCTTTTCTGACCCTCACACCAGAGCTAGCGGGGCTTTTCCTGGCTTTCTGGCTGCATCACAGCGCTCACTTCCAGGTTCCTGGCCGTGGTGAGTTCCAGTGGGGAATACCACAGGGAAAAATGTTCAGCTCGCCTCTGATTCAGTGGTACTGGGAATTCGAGTAACACCTGCTCTTATTTACAAAGTCCTGAAATAGGTGCTCATGCATTCTGTCTGGGTTTTATAGTTGTATTCAGTAGGAGAAAAAGACTGAATCATGCTTATTTTTACCTCGACTAGCACCTGAATCTTTTAAAATTGAATTTTGTTTTTTATTATATGAAACATTGCATAGTTCCAAGGTCAAAACAATGAACAACACATGCTTACAGAAGTCAAGACATTATCCGTTTTTCTCTTCTCCAGAAGTAACTATGCTTTTTGAGTTTTTGGATTATCCTTTCATTTTAATATTAAAAATAAGCATTAATATTTGTATTCTCCCCCTTCTCGTTTTTACATGAAAGGTAACATACTAGACACTCTTCTGCATTTTTCTTTTTTCTCTTAGTTACATATTCTAGCCATCATTCCACAGCCATGTATAAAGATTTTTCTCATTTCTTTTTGAGACTACATAATGTTCCATTGTATGAACTTACCATGGCTTTTTAACTAGTCCCTTATCAGTAGAAATATGCATTATTTCTGGGCTTTGACTATTACTAATCAAATAGATTTTAAACCAAGCTTTCTTATTCATTTTATTTAGGAAAATGGAAGATAGTAAGAAGCCTTCATAGTCTTTTTTATAATCAAAATCACTTTAGCTTCCAGATGTAGTTTATAGTCAATGCTGAAAATCTCTTAGTAAACAATTCTTAAGTTAATTACACATGCAATAAGACTAAGATAGTTGAATGCTGGCATTTGCTCATTAAAGACACCGTCTTTAATGGCAGGCCACTCCTGGTGATAATGGTTTGTGAAGAGCTTGAATTTTTAAAGCAATTTCCCTTCTGGTATTGTCGGGAAGGCAAAAACCTGCCAGTATGTCAACACGGAATTGGTAATTGAAAAAAAGGAAATAGGGCATGTAAAAGCATTATATAAAATAGCAGAGGTAATGGTGGTGATTGGTAACAGCCAGGTTGCTCCACAAATTAGAGTACAGTGATATGAATCCTGGGTGGGAAGCAAACTGAGATCCCGTGAAGGAGTCACTACATCCACAAAAAACGTGTAGCACCGTATAGGAAACTAGAAAGCAGAAGGTATGTGAGAAGTTGATGGCAGTTCTGATGCTATAATACCTTTTCAAAAGTCTTTGATCTCACCCTCATGGGCATATTTCAGTTGGTCTTGAAGGAGACAGCCCAACATTTGGTATTTCCCAGCTCTTCATCTCTAGTATAAATGCACATTGATTTAAGAAACAGTAAATTTAATTTTTTATTTCACTGGCCTGAAGATTTGGATCAGAAAATTTCTCCCCCCACCCCTTTTTTTCCTTAATTAATGCTTCTAGTACAGGAAATGACATAACTTGGAATTTTCAGGGGATATGGAGTTCAGGGCTTTTACATTCAGTATTGCTCTCTTAGGATGTAAGACAAGCATGTAAGAATAATCTCTGAGCCAAAGACTCCAGAATGGCATAGATAATGACATAATTAAGAATGGCATAAGATGTCATAAGAAAGAGAGCCCCAAAGAGGATTGTGATCAGCACAAATTGTAAGTACTTAATAATAGAAATAGCTGTGAACTTCTTGACTCTTGCAGTAACAGAAGGGATTCCATTGTCAATTTTTGCTGGATTCTGACCCCTAGGTGACATTATTCTTAAGCAAT
>CAUYSK010122798.1:0-17712 GCA_963575035.1 Avahi laniger | reverse complement strand
ATGCCAAAAGGGACTTCACAGATGTAATTAAGGTAAGGATTTTGAAAGGGGGAGACTCTCCTGGACTAACCAGGTGGGTGCAATGTAATTACAAAGATTCTTAGAAGCAGCCGGTCAGACTGAGGAGAGGAAGGGGCCACGCCCAGGGATGCCAGTGAAGGTGAGGAGGAAGCAGTCGCCGGAGCCTCCCAGGGGGAGCACAGTCCTGCCAACACTTTGATTTTAGTCTAATGAGACTTCTGACCTCCAGAACTGCAAGACAATAAATTTGCATTTTCGAAGTCACTGAGTTTGTGGTAATTGTTACAGCAGCAATAGGAAACTAATACAATTGGTGTGAAGTGCTCACATAATGAAAACATAAACCAGACATTTATACAGAGACTGAAATATTGTCTTTCTCAGAGAATTAAAGGCTATCACTTGACCTAATTTTTCATGTTTTAACTTTTATTCTCTCTGTTCAGCTTACCCAATGTTCTGAGATCTTGGGTCTACCCACATCATCTAAGATGACAATCTGTCTATCTTTTCGCACTCCAATGAGCAGAAGGCACTGCAGTGGAATTTCATTCAATGCCATTTCATCGAACTTTCTAGATGAATGATTAAGTTAAAACCTTCCACTTATCCAATAACTTAAAAATACTAAAAGACACCTCCCTCTCCCAAATAAAAGGGACAGTATAGATTTGAGCAGGGGTTGGCAAACTATGGCCCATGAGCCAAATCTACGTTTTTTGTAAATGAAGTTTCAAGGGAGCACAGCCACACTCCTCATTTACATATTGGGTAGCTCGGCTTTGCATGCTATAGTCACGAAGTTGAATAATTGTGACAGAGCTGGTATACTACATCAACACCTGTATAAAATCCTCAATCTTGTCTCACAAACAACAAAGTCTTAAGTACTCACTATCTGGTCCTTTACAGAAAAAGTTGGCTGCCTCCTGGATTAGAAGACTCACATTAAAGTCAGGCAGACATAAGTTCTAATTGCAACTCAACCACTTATAAGCCATGTCATCTGGAGAAAAGTATTTCATTTTAGTGAGCCTCACTTTTCCTTATTTGTGAAATGAAGGTATCAGCACCCACCTTGAAGCAGATGGATGCCTGGAACATAGTTCATAGAACATCTGTCAAAATAGGACAAATGTTTTATCATCTATATTATATCATATATTACTTATTTTATAATTCTATAAACACATCAAAAATTAATTTACAAAAATATAGGTAAATAAGAGATAGATGCTCCTAACAATATGCTCCACAGTAGATACTCAGTAAGCGTTTTTTGAATGAAGGAATGATCTGAATTTTCAAGCTATGAAATGGATTCATGCAAATATTGAATTATGTTGAGACTCATTAAAAGTCATCTGCTCCAGATCTTTCCCCAGATTATGTATATTGCACATAGCAACATTTAAGAACTCCTCCAATATCACCAAGGAATTCCTTCTAATGAAGGACAACAGATTGCAATAATGTCAAGGAACAGGAAGGTTAGGCAGGTCGTCTGAGAGCAACCACAGGATTAACTGATGGCATGAACTGCCCTACATGAATTACTATGACACACCAGTGATTTCATGATTTATTATAGATGTTCCTCGACTTGCAGTGGGGCCACGTCTGATAAATGCTTCATAAGTTGAAAATAACGGCAAATCGGTTTTGACTTACGGTATTTTACATTTATGATGGGTTTACGGGAATATGACCCCGTTGTAAGCTGAGGAGCGTACTGAATGCATATCACTTTGGCACCATCATAAAGTCAAAAAATCATAAGTCAAACCACTGTAAGTTGGGCACCATCCATATATCATTTTAAGAAAGCACGGGAGATCCTGAATGAGACTAATTGTGTCGACATTACATGGGGGAGCAACCATTCTATTTTAATTTTTTGTCAGGGGATCATTTGTTGAATTTTTCCAATCCCCAAATTTGGCAAGATTGGTAAAGGCTTTGTTCTTTCTAAATCAGAAAAATTAATTTTTCAGGCTGAGCATTGGCCACGCCCCTTTCCAATGCTTTATTGCAATTTTGTCATTTTTGGGACATGCCCTTGACCATCACCAGTAAATGGGGCTACTTGAGCCTGGAGTCAGAACATGCTGGGCTGAATCCCCCTTAGGAACTTCCTACTGTAGTCATCTTAGGCAAGTCCTTGCATATCCTTAAATTTCAACTTTTTCATCTGCAAAATGGAGGTAAAAACACTTAAATCATGGAATGTTTATAAATAATAAATGAGATAGCATATATAAAAACATGTTTAGAAAGTGCTCTTTTGCATGTTTATTATTATTAGAATAACTTTATGATGGAAATTGATTGAGGAAACGAATGTTCTAACTGCCAAAGAGCAATAAGAGGAGACATTAAAAAGTTTGTGGAAAAAATGGAGTTAAAAGATAAAAATAAAAAATATAAACTTTATCTCTCAACATAAGCTCCATCAAGTTCAAGACATTTCTGTAAGCAATTGTACCAGCCATTTAGACCACCCCTAAAGAACTAAGGATCCTGGGAATTTAACTGTATCAATGCTGTCTTTTTTACATTATTAACTGAAGAAAAATGGGCTCCATTTAAAATCTTTTAAGTTTAGGGGGAAAAAAGAAGTCAGAAGGAGCCAATAAGGATTGTAAGGTGATGATTTTTCCTCAAAACTCTCCCCAAATTGCCCTCCTTTGATGAGAGGAAGGAGCAGGAGCATTGTTATGGTGGAGAAGGACTCTCTGGTGGAGCTTTCCCTGACGTTTTCCTGCTAAAGCTTTGGCTGACTCTCTCAAAACTCTCTCCTAATAAGTAGATGTTATTGTTCTTTGGCTTTCCAGACAGTCAACAAGAAAAATGTCTTGAACATCCCAAAAATCTGTTGCCGTGACCTTTGCTCTTGACCAGTCCACTTTTGCTCTGACTGGACACGTCCACCTCTTGGTAGCCATTGCTTTGACTGTGCTTTATCTCCAGGATTTTACTGGTAAAGCCACGTTTTATCTCCTGTTACAATTCTTCAAAGAAATGCTTCAGGATCTTGATCCCGCATGTTTACAATTTCCATTGAAATTTCTGTTCTTGTCTGCATCTGATCTGGGTACAACAGTTTTGATACCCATTGAGTGGAAAGTTTGCTAAACTTTAATTTTTCAGTTGAAATTGCGTAAGCTGAACCAGTTGAGACATCTATGCTGTTGACTATCACTTGTACTATTAATTGTCCATCCTCTTCAATTAGGGCACAAACAAGATTA
Organism: Avahi laniger; assembly: GCA_963575035.1. Lineage (NCBI taxonomy): Eukaryota > Metazoa > Chordata > Mammalia > Primates > Indriidae > Avahi > Avahi laniger. The sequence goes on along the minus strand of CAUYSK010122798.1, from coordinate 14,440 downwards.
ATTTTTTCTTCACAAGTTGATGTGGATGATCTGACGCTGTGGGCTTCATCCTCAATATCATCTCATCCCTGCTTAAAACAAGTTAACCATTTGTAAACTGCTGACTTCTTTGGGGCATTGTCCTCATAAACTTTTCATAAAGCATCAGTGATTTTGCCATTCTTCCACCCAAGCTTCACCCTAAATTTGATGTTTGTTTTTGCTTCAATTTTAGAAAAATTCATGTTTCTCTGATAGGGGATCTGTTCAAACTGATGTCTCATCCTTCTTAGTGCCTCAAACTAGATTCTTTTCAGAGAGATCTTAACAACTCAGTAGAAGCTTATTATGATGCAAAATATACTTTGAAATCCATGCATAGTTTTTTCCCAATATGAATTTTCTATGAAGTTTTTGAAGACCCCTCATATAAACATTAGCCATTTGTATATAGCAGTATGTGGAGTAAAATTGATCATATTTTAATGTAAGTCAAAAAGTCATATTAGAAGCCATTTGATTGTCATAGTTCATAGCAACATTTGTTATATTAGACAAAAACTAGAAAAAAAAAACACACATGGTCATCCACTGGTACATGGATAGATAATTGTGGCATAGTCTTTTATTCATGCTATCACATGCACTATTTACAACTTATTCCTTTGTATTGTTGAGTCACTAAGGAATTCAACTCAACAATAGAAAGGAATAAGATGTTAATAGTGCATGCGACAGCATGGATAAATATCATAAATATTATACTTAAGAGAATGAAATCAAACACAAAAAGGCTTTGTGATGGGTAATTTCATATGTCAACTTGGCAAGGCTATGGTGCCTGGTTGTTTGGTCAAACACCAGTATACATGTTGCTTGAGAATTTTTTTTGAGATGTGATTAACATTTAAATCAGTAGACTATGAATACAGATGATTACATCCATAATATAGGTAGGCTCTTCCAATCATTTGAAGGCCCTAAGAAACTGAGGTCCATGAAAAACACAGGAATTCTGCATCTGGACTGCCTTTGGGTTCCAAGTGCATTATACCCTCTGCTCTTGTCAGATTTTCTAGCCTGCTAGCCTCTCCTGCAAATTTCAGACTTGTTGAGCCCCATAATCAATGGAGTCTGTTTCTTAAAAAATATATAACACATATATATACACACACATCCTTGAGTTCCCATTTCTCTAAAGAACCCTGACTAGTGCAGGCTGTATATCATATAATTCCATTTATATGGAATTTTAGTGAAATTAAAATAGTAGTAACAGAAAACATATCAGTGGTTGCTGAGGTTGGGGGCATGAAAACCCTGATAGGGTAATGGAAATGTCCTATGTATTTGATGTGGTGGTGGTTACATGATACAATGTATAAATTACCCAGATTTATCAAATTGTACATGTATACATGTACTTAAAATGAATGAATTTTATTGTATTTAAAATTAGCTCAGTTAAGGTGGGGGGACTCATGCTACAAGTCATGGAATAAACTCTAATATGGTTCTCTTGCACGTCATGGGGAAACATGATTAAAGATTATTTTGCATAACACTTCATTTTTTCATGAATATAGAAATACTAGGCTTCACTGAATTGAGACTATTGATATTTATTGAACATGCTCAAGGTGAGCAAACTCTGACTTTTTACATAGCATATATATATATACTCAAACAGAACCATGAGTAACTCACATACTCATTATTATGAATAAGTTAATTAAAGTCATAATGCTAATACATTATACCCTCTAAACCATTATTTTATTCAGTTCTGATTTATATACAGTACTTCTCTTGAGTAAATGGAAATTTTTATGTGACAATAAAAACTTAATAACTAATACATCAGTCTGTGGTAAACATCATTCAAAGGCAACTGTGACAAAATTAAGTCCCTAAAATATCAGGGAAGAACAATAATAGCAAAAATAAAATTGTTTGTAATATAATGCTTCAAACATATCAACTGCATTATCAGTTCTGACATAGTTCCTTTTATCTCTGCCTCTGAACGCATTTTATAGCAGTTCACGAGTTATCATCAAGAACTCATATACTCAGGACAAAGCATTTGACAAATGTATTAGGGCAGCAAATCAACAGCTCAAAGCCTTTGCTCAGAAGTTTCACCTCTGCACTCTCAGATGCCCTTTTGTCTCAACAATTCCACGAGAAACAAATTGGTCTACGCTCAGTTTGCTACCAAATTTCCTAGATTTGAGTCAACTAGCAAAATCTCTAAGTGCAGCCATGAATAAAATTGCAATAAAGCATGATCACCCTATGAATCAAGATGTTGCGGGCCCTTCTGCTACCAGGACAGCTGGGCCCATCCAAAGCTATTAAATAGTTTATTGTTACTGTTGAGGTTTACTCAGAGCATAAGAAAATATCAGAAATAAAGAACTCTATGTCTAAAAATGCGCCACTATGTAATTTATGGTATAAAGTCCACCTTCTCATCAGCCATAGGGAATAATGGTGAAAACACAGGTTTTAGAGACATACCTAGATTTTAACCCCAATTCTTCCTTAACTCACTTTCAATCTATGAAGTTGTAGATAAACTACTTGACCTTTTCAAAACTCAGCTTGGTAATTTGTAAAGGAAAATTAGTTGTACCAACTATGTGTGACTGTTTTAAGGTTCCAATAATGTTTATAAAGGTTCTACTTCTAATACACAACACTTTCTAAGATCTTAATAAAAACGAGAGATATTACTATTATTATTGCCTGTTTTAGTTCATTCCTGCTGCTATAGTAAATTACCTTAGACTAAGCAATTTATAAATAATAGAAATTTATTTCTAACAGTTGTGGAGGCTGGGTAGTCCAAGGTCGAGACTCTAACAGATTTGGTGTCCGTTAAGGGCTATCTGCTTCCAGCTCAGGGCCTTGTTGCTGTACGCTCCGGAGGAGATGAATGCTATGTCCCCACATAGCAGAAGGACTTAAATGGGACAAACTCACTCTATCAAGACCTTTTATAAGGGTCTCACCTCTTACTACCATCACCTTGGGGGTTAAGTTCCAATATGAATTTTTGAGGGACACATACAGTCAAACTATGGCATTCCCTAAACGACTAAATGATTAACAAAATGTACCATATGTATGTCATGGAATACTACTCAGTCATGAGGAAGGATGATTTAATGTCTTTTGTAACAATTGGGATGGAACTAGAGGCCATTATACTAAGTGAAGCACCTAAAGAATGGAAAAACAAACACTGTATGTATTCACTATTAAATTGGAGCTAACTGATGAACACACATGTGCACAGAGGGAAGTAAAACTCAATGGAAATCAAGCAGGGGGAGGAGGGGATGGGCAAAAACCTACCTAGCAGGTATAATGAACACTATCTGGGTGACAGGCACACTTTTAATCTTGATGCCATCATTACAAAAGCAATCCATATAACCAAAAACATTTGCACCCCCATAATACTTTGAACTATTAAAAAAAACAAAAACTAAATTTGTTTGGCTGGAATTTGATTCCTGAGACAATTGCCATTCTCCTAAAACAGTAGTCTTAGACATTATAGATCCTGACAGATTTCCATTAAAGTCTTTGGAATATCAAAACAGTTTTATATGGAGAGGTGCCAAGTAATGATCTGCTGTTCTGTAGGAGGCCAAGGTGAATCTCCTAAAGTCTAAAGCTATATTTTGGGTGTATAACAAACCATCTCAAATGCCTCTCCACACTCGTCCTCCAACACACCAATCTAAACTCTCATTTCAAAGACACTAAATCGATAGATGCCCACTAAGCTTGTGGCTGAGTTTACTCCTAATATAAGAAAACTTAAAAGGGTTGACAGGTGTCAATAGGTGTTGATTGATTTTTAGGAGATATATTAAAAGATGAGGGTGCCAATTTATTTTCTCTGTTGATAACTGATAACAGTTTCAATTCCCTTAAAATACAATTGTATCCTTTTCAGACACCACTTTGATTGTTCAGGGGTTCTGTATACCTCTTTTTCTGCAATTCTTTTTCTCTATCTAATATATCATTACTCCCCAATTGATAACAGTTATGTCTTTACCTTCTGCACTAAAACTTAGTTTTGGAACAAACCACCATGTCATTAGCATCACCACAATCTCCACCATCAACATTAATGCACTTATCTGGCCACATCCATTATACAGGTGTAAAAGCAAACTGTAATATTAAAAGTCTTTTTTATAAAGATACTATTTCATGAAGTTCTTATACCTGTATGCATGCATAAATGCGACATGTATTAGCGTATATAAATTTCTATAGTCTGAATATTTTGTGTCTCCGGAAAAATCGTATGTTGAAATCCTAACCCTCAAGGTAATGGGTGATATTAAGAGGTGAGGTTTTGGGAGGCGATTAGGTCATGAATGGGATTAGTGCCCTTATTATTTAATAAAATGACGTTAAAAAGTGTCCCTTCCACCATGTGCAGACCCAACAGGAAGGCACTGTTTATAAACCACGAACAGGCCCTTGCCAGACACTGAATCTGCCAGTGCCTTAACTTTGGACTTCCCATCCTCCAGGACTGTAAAAAATAAGTTCCCGCTGTTTCTAAGCCACCCAGTTTACGATATTTTGTCATAGCAGCCCAAATGGACTAAGACATAAATATACTATAAGCTCTTTTAAGGTGAGAGTATGATCTTTCTTTGGGTTCCCAGTACTAACAAAATACCTGGCACAAAGTAAGTGTTCAATAAATGATTGATGAAAGGATGAATAAGCCATATTTCCCACAATATGCTGAAGAATGACAGAGAATGAAATAACAGATTTTTCTCAAAGGGAAGATTTTTGAAGAATGTGCAGTGGAAGAATCAGTGACAGAATGAGCACAGAATTTCTTGATTCCTTTCTCCTACTAATACATTTTCTCAGAAGAACCCCCAAGGGTCTGAGAGAAGCATTAAAGCTAGTTTGCGTCTTGGGTCACTAAATTAATGGGCTATAAATACAGAAAACCAAAAATTAACATTTGACAAAAGAGCAGGATTTGTATAACAATGGCTGCTCTCTTTGAGACCATGGAAAACAATTGATTCAGTCTTTGAAATGACTGATATTCCTGACTTCTTTTCAAGATAATTATTCAGGCAAGTCTTTTATAAATTATCTGTGCAGTGAAATTCATAGGCATTGAAGTAATATGGAACTTAGATACAATCCTTTTATTTGCAACAGCCAAACCACACCTTATTAGCAAGTTCTTATGTTTCCCCAATATTTGGAATTTGAATTTTTTAGGATAAGTTGGATATAATCAGGTGTGTCTATACATTGTCATTTTTAACTCCTCACATCCACATCCACGGTGATCTCTCAGACTTGCTGTCCCATAAACAAATCTAGTTGAATTTGCCTCAATCGAAGAAAAAAGAAAAATCATCATATCCCACCAGGATGGTACATCTTTTATCTTGTGTCTTAGCCAATGACTCTCCTGCTTCCAAACTAAGAGATCCTGACGAATTTGGGTTATGAATCTGAGGACAGCTAAAATTAAAATTACAAATACTTTTACCCAAGGTATTCAGTTTTTTATAACTTTTCTTCTTAAGAGCTAAGCATCATTTTAAGTACTAATAAAGATCAAAATTCTCCTTATTGCTATTTTTATTTTATCTTCTAGTACATATCTGGCTAAAAAATGTTTGAAGACTAATCACAAAAGAATGTATAAACACCAAGAGGTTTAGCATGTATATAAAACATGAATTTAAAAATGTTTACATATGCAAATATTTGGGAGCTAGAATTTTATTTTTGGCATAGAAACTAAAGTTCTTTTCCTAAGCACATCACTGAAGAAAACTGATATCCTAGGGGGATTGTTTACTTGGAAGAAGCTTAGGGATAAGAGTTATACTAGCGTTTAATGATGTTGATCTAATGTTATTTTATGGTAAAAGGAGCTGGGGAATTTTACCTGAAACTTTTACCTTTTATGTGTCTTTGTTTTCCATTTTAATATAAAAAAATATAATTTTAAAGTTGGAGTATTATAACATGGAGTGCATTTCTTTCCAGTTACCCTGATGCCAGTGAAGACAGAATGGAATGAAATGTCATACTCACTTGGGTCGTCAAAAAAATAAACCATGTAATTTCAGTGTTTAGTTAGTAAATGAATTCAGTAATATTCATATGCTAATTTTTGAAAGAGTCATTTAGATTTTTAAAAAATAAAATAGAGCCAAAGCTTCAACCCCTTTGGCCACAGGTAAACCTCAAGTTTGCCATCAAAATGGGCTGCGATCTCCAGCATTCAGAGACTTGCCAATACAGTTTCTCTGTTTTCACTGATCACTAAATACCTGAGGTATTTGTGTTTTATTCCCAGACACCGATTTTATGCTACCTTTGAATGTTCAGAAAAAAATGTTTGCTGGTTATGTGTTTCATGTTTACCTGCTCGAATGTGAAAACAAATAGTTGAGATTTCATTGGTTAGCCACCATTTGAATTGGTTTTTGCTATAGGGGAACCTGCTCAACCAGCTTTATCAATCCTTGGAAGAATGTCTTGTGACACAAAGAAAGTATTGTTATACAGGATACGTAATTATTAGATAATGGCTAAGTTTGCCTTTCATCGTAAAATAGAAATAAAATGTGTGATTACTGATTACAGAAGTCCTCTTACTATGGAACTTGTAAGAAAAACAAAGGAAGTTCACTTACCTAAAAGGGCATCCAAAAAATGCTCAGCTTGTTGTAACCCAAGCTAATGAAAACAAGGAAATTTATAGTTAAGGCTGACTTCCAATACCTAGGCACCACAGGGTGTCTTCTGAATCACTTCCTTTATATGTTCCTTTGAGTGTGTGGATGGGAGGTCAGTTTAAACTGTGAATTTCCTTATTATTAGTTTCTGTCACAACCTTAATGTACCTTGAGACTTTCTGGTTAGTGCACTTAATTTCCTTTCTTTAACAAGGTGGGTAAGACCCTGATAGGATAAGCTACCACAACTGAGATTCAATTATCGCCAAATGGAGATATTGCTCTACTTTTAGTCCCAAGCGTGGTGGGTTTTCCTTTGGTATCAAATACCACCAATCACCATGAATGGAGTCTTTTGGAAGCAACATCTTTGTAAAATGTTTTTCCCTAATGCTAATTTACATGCAATTTCTTTTTTGGTGTTAATAAAAATTTTTGAAGACTTTTTAACTTTGCATTTTATTGTTTTAAAAACAAGGTCGAGAAAGATATCTTGTGCGTAAAATTACCAGTACGATTTACAAGAAAGGATCTTCCACAGCCTTCTTTGCCGAGTTTAAAGGGCAAGAGTCCAGTGGCTACAAGGAGAAAATAATACTCTCCTTTCTCATTACTGCCCATTAAAATCCCTCTCTGCAGACCATTCTCTGATCCTTGGGTGGCATCTCAAACAGGTCACATGATGTTTCTGGTCACTCTCAGAGAAGGAAAATCCTCCAGTCATTTTAGTAATAACAAAACAGTCCAATTTCAGCAATTGAATTGTCCGAAACCTTGTAACTGTCCAAATTCTGAACTTCATTTGGAGTTAAAGTTTCTCTCTTCGTTTCCCTTCTTTTCCCTCCCACCACTTGGGCCTGATTTGTGGAGACCCCCAGTGGACATGGGGTGGGCTCCTCCTCCCTTTCAAAGCCTCGGCCTTTTCTCACCCCACCCTCGATCCCAGGAGCCTTCTGGCTCTTCCTGGCGGGGGTGGGCTTGGGGAGAAAGGAGAGGTGAGTGGACAGAAAAGATCTGTGTTCTCTGAAATTTGTCCTTTGGACTTTGGGATCTTCAAGGGCACCTCTTTTTGTCTGAGAATGCATTTGTGAGCTGTTTGGAGACACCACCTCGATGAAGATGTCTCATTATGGTTCCTTTAATGAGGTTGAAATTCTTTCTCTGGCCGTCACTTGAGACAGCACTCAGCATCTGCACCAGTGGTTTCCCCCAAGCTCCTTGTGCGGGCAGTGTGTGCTTCCAGATGGGGTCACCATGGCAACGTCCCTCAAGCTGGCTGCTTCTCCATGGCTTACGTCTGTTCTTCTAGGTCCCAGTGTACCTATGGCCTTTCACTAGGACTGCCTACATAATTTGAAAGACTCAGTGCCAAGTAAAAATGCAGAGACTCGTGTTCAAAAACTGTTAAGAATTTTTCAGATAGCAACAACAGAGCATTAAACCAAGTGTGGGCCCTTCTGAGTGTGGAGCCCTGGGTGACCACACAGGTCTCAGGCCCAGCTCTTTCCTCTGTGACTGGCAGCTGGGCCCTCTTACCGTCTGGATCTCTCGGGTCCATAATGTTTCTTTTGAGATCCTGCTCAGTAGGCAGAAAGCCAAGGGAATCCCCTGTGCCCCTCTGTTTGAAATAAAGGAGACAAATGACGAGTACTAATGTTCTCTAAGGAAAGTTTCTTGATCTCATCAGCATCATTCATCACTATCGTAGGGGAGAAAAAAGCAATATTTTTTTCTCAGCCATCTCAAGGATCATGGCTGAGGCACTTTTAATAAAGTACAGATTAATAAGAGAAAAGCACAATGAATTTATTTAATATAAAATTTACATGACATGGGAGACTTCAGAAATGAAGACTCCCAAAAAACAAGGAAATCTGTGTATGTTTATGCTTAGGTTTGAGGAAGAGTGGAGAGTCATGTAGAACCATAATTGGACAAAAGTTGTATGATCTCATAGTAATAAACTGGGGCAACTTAGTAAAGCCCGTTTGCTCAGATTCTTCTTGGCATTTCCATGTCTTCATTCCTTACCCCCAGGAATAGGAAAGATCCCTCTGCAATGAGGGTCTTATGACCTACTCCAGAAGAAGATCAAAGAATTCTTTCATGGCTTGCTTCAGGAAAAGTAGGCAAAGAGAAGGAGAGCTTGCTGCTTCTGCTGTTTCTTCAAATGCCAAGGTGTCATATTTTGGGGTAGCTTGTCCTAAACCCTGTCACTACCCTCAAGGTGAGCCCTGAAGCAGAAGTTGTCAAAAATATTCTTTCTAAGTATAATATATACCAGAGCATGAATAATGGAGGTTCGTACCAGAGCTGTCAAAGTCTTCTAGTAACCGCACTCAGATTCTCTCCATAAACCTATTCCCTGCACAGCCCTCGGATGTCCACCTGGGGCATGGTGGAGCATGCGCCCCAGCACTCGCCGGCCAGCCCCCTGTCTTCCTCGGAACAGGGCAATAATAGGCAATGAGAGTTTAGTGGGGGGAAGTACAGGGAAGGAGAATCTCATCCTCCTCTTTGATAAGAAAAAGGAATTATGTGATCTGATTTAGAATCTGGTGATCACCACTTGGTGACTATAGAATTAAAATCAAGGGATGGAAGCAGAAAAAAGGCTGAAACCTGATGACTTCTTTTGAGACTCTGCATCCAGCCAATACAGCTGATGGGCCAATTTGGGCCAATTTGAATCAGGTATTGTATTCTTTTTTCCTTTATTTATTTATTTATTTATTTATTTATTTATTTTTGAGACAGAGTCTCACTCTGTTGCTCTGGCTAGAGTGAGTGCCGTGGCGTCATCCTAGCTAACAGCAACCTCAAACTCCTGGGCTCAAGCGATCCTCCTGCCTCAGCCTCCCCAGTAGCTGGGACTACAGGCATGTGCCACCATGCCCGGCTAATTTTTTCTATATATTTTTAATTGTCCAGATAATTTCTTTCTATTTTTTTTAGTAGAGATGGAGTCTCGCTCTTGCTCAGGCTGGTCTCAAACTCCTGAGCTCAAACAATCCGCCCACCTTGGCCTCCCAGAGTGTTGGGATTACAGGCGTGAGCCACCACACCCGGCCTTGAATCAGGTATTGTTTAATTTGCAACCAAAAGAGTCTTAACGATTAAATTTACCAATGCTAAGCTTTCATACTTCATCATTTCTGTTTTATTCCTAAGCAACAATTACTATAAATATGAACTTTAAACAGTAATAAAATGTCATGTACTTTTACCGTTATCCCAGCTATATTTTCTAACTGTTTTCTTATTATTCAAGGCAGGGTGACCGCACTGCTCCTTCACACCCGAGGGGAAAAAAAAACTCACATTATGTACGTACTATACAACTGACAACCCAACATGAGGCCACATATTAGAAGCTTGATATTTTGTAGAAAATGGTGATAATGAGGTCCTTGAGCCTCTCAGAGACATTTTCTAGCAAATATCAATGCATTAATGTGAACAGTGATTGCAATTCATTACTTGATGCTAACAGACAAAATAGCATGTCATCACTTATGTAACATATAATGTTTTCATATAACTTTAGTAATATGCATAACCTTTTTAAAAGAATGGTATTTAATGTTTTTTTAAATGGTGGCTATGTCACTAATAACTGTCATTTTTGAAGCAAATAAAAGATAAACAAAGTAAAGAAAAAATTATTAGAAAAATCAACACAAAGAATATTTAAAAGCTTGACCTTCCATTTTCTCCAAGCCAGCAGAACTCATGATGAATGTTAAGGGAAAACTATAATACATCTTCTTCCGTCTTTTCCATCAAAGTTACTGATATTTAAATGTAATATTTTCCTCATCAACGTGAACACTTCCCTGCATGACAGCAAAGTCAAACCTTACAATTACAATTTAAAAGCAAGGGAAAGTCTGTTCTTAGACGAAATACAGCATAGAAGGACCTCTGTGTCTAGAAACGCTCCTGCCCTCACCATTCCGAACCACAGGTTGACATTTGATTTTCGTTATTTTAAAGACAAAACTGGAGGAGACCACAGTGGTGGGGATAATATTTTCAATGCTCTGCAGCTGCATTCACCAATTGCACTCTCTTTGAAGTACAGTATTAATAGGTGAACGATACACCTCAAAGAGTGCCCCCAAAAGCGGACCAGAGCCTGCTAACTCTGCGATATTAAAATGTGAACATTTCCAGAGATGTGAACATGTGGATGTTGATAGCGTCCCCATATGGGGCCTATTTCTCCTGCCATTTCTCTACGAGTAGTCTTCTTTGAAGCCAAAGGAATCTTTCAGAGAAATTGTTCCAGGATAATGGGTTGTAGATAGTCCTGGCAAATTGATCTAGAAATAAACAAACAAAAGCAAAAAGATTGTGAATCACACTGTATCGTAACTTAAATGCAGCATTTTCCCCATGAAAACACTAAAATACTCTCCCAATAGATAGATATATAGAGATGGAGAGAGAGGAGATATCTACTTTTTTCTTTTTCTCTCCTGACAAAAGTGAAGTAATCCTCTTGACTAAGATAATAGTTTTGAAGTGTTTTGTGAAAGGACAGACAGGAAAAGTAAATGCTACAGATTAGGTATGGTTTGGGTGAAGTCATAAAAAGTGGGATAATGTAATGACAATGACAAGATTAATTATCATGTTGGCCAAAGTCTCTCAGTCCCTTCCTGCCAGACCCTTCCACACATGCACAAGTTACCAAAGGGTCACTGGGCAATGCACAAGCCTGCGCTGGCCACTCCACTGCCTGAGTCCCTGCATTAGCGCCCCACTGTACACCAAATCTGCTCCAGATTGTACCCTGCCTCTCTCTTCAACCTCACTCCCTGACATATCCTGCTTTTCTTAGCACATGCCCACCCCTCCTGACACACACACGCACACACACACACGCACATGCACACAAATACATCTTACACTGCACACTGAAAAGCTTGCAGTTGGGCCTTTGCACATGCACTTTCTTCTAACTCAGGCATCAGTAAGCTTTTCTCCCGTAAAAGGACAATTAGTGAATATTTATGGCTATTAAAGTATACAGGTTCTGTTGCACTGCCCTGTTCTTGGACGTAAGTGAATGGGCATGGCTGTGTTCCAATAAAACTTTATTATGGTTGCTGAAATTTGAATTTTATATAATTTAGATGTGTCATGAAATATCATTTTTCTTCCCAACATTGAAATATATAAAAACCATTTTCAGCTCCCAGAAACAGGCAGAGTCGAGGGGAGGGATTTGGCCCCCAGGCCGCACTCTGCCACCCCCGCTCCAGCTGCGCCACGTGGACTTACTTATCTCCGGTCCTGGGTGCTGTCCGCGCCCAAGCCCAGCACTGCCACGCCCTTGTTAATACAGCTGTCTAATATCATTCGTTCCTGTATTTCAAATAATTTTCACTATCTTCCGCCCAACCAGGCTCTGAATTCTTCATAAGCAGGAAGAATCTTTAGGAATTTTGTATCCCAACAAGCCCTTGACACGTACCAAATAAATAGCAATGTAAACTGAGGGCATGCTCATTGTCAATCTCCTCCTTTCTCTTCTCCTCTAGGACATTTCTTATGAGTCATTACTCTGCGGATAGAAGGTATTAGGGACAGCGAGACCGGGAGACGGGTAGCTGAGAAGTCAGAGCCCTGTCAAAGTCAGATCGGGGGTTCTCTGTCAATGGTCCTTGTCGATATAACCCAGATCGGGGTGTGGCCGTCAGTGTGCACCCCACAAGCATTGCACTGCAGCTGCGTGTCAGGATAATGGCTGGGAACCGAATGAAGCTCCTCCTTGCCCTCGGGAATGCAGAGTCTGGCCAGGAACAAGCACTTCCAAAGCCAGTGTGAGGAGAAAAAAAGAGGAGCTGCACGCACCCTGAGTGGGGGAAGCCAGTCTCGTGGGAGAGGGGGCGATCAGGGAAGGATCTCTGCAGACGTGCTGTGCACACCAGGACCAGAAGAGTAAGTCAGTGCTGGCCAGGTGAAAAAAGAGGGGAAGGGTGTCTATGCAGGAGGAACAGCCTGCAAGGAGGCTCAGAGGTGGGAGAGCCAGAGAGGAGGCTGCTCAGCCATCCCTACTTGATGGACATTTGCATGAGGCCCAGCAATGGGCCTGAGCTACTGCGTGGCCTGAGCAAGTCTCCATCACCCACAAGCTGAGAGGAGGGCATTAAATATCGTCTGCAGTCTTCCTGAATATATTTATTCTAGATGCTGCTCCTGTATTTCAGGGCTCTTAGTACTTTTTGCTTCTTTAGAAGTTCTGTGGGTTTTGCTCTTGGAATTTTTCATCTGGGATTCCCTTCCCCCCAAGTTTTTTGAGCACGTTAAGGGAATGTTTATTTTCTGCTATTCATTTTCTGCAGTATTTCTTTGACTCCACATGCCTGTAAGATTTCATTCACTCAAGACATATTTACATCTTTTATGTGCCCACATGGTTCTAGGTGCCTGGGATACTTCAGAATAAAACACACAACGGCCCCCACACTGAGGAATCTTTCATAGGAGAACTAGGGCAAGAAGAGGGGAACAAAACACGCAAAATAATAAACGAGCCCATGTTGTATTTAACGGCAGAGAGGAGACAGGACGTAGGGCAAGGTAATGGAGAATACGGGGCCAAGAGATGTGTTTTAAAAAGGAACTTAGAAAAGACCTCATTGTGAAGGAGACTTTGAGGAAAGACAATGGAGAGGAGGGAATTGGTCATGTGGAGGGATGTTTTCAGGAAGAAAGAACAACCAGTGCAAAAGGCATCAGGCAGCAGCAGATTCCCAGAGCTGTAAGGAACCTGTAAGGAAGCAGGGGAGAGTGGAGATGCAGGAAGGCAGGCCAGGGACAGTCTGTAGGGGGCCCCACCCACCAGGGAGTGTCTTGTAGGATCCTATGTCCATCGTTGGCTTTTATTTCTGACTGCGATGGAGAGCAATTGCAAGGATTTGAACAGAGGCATGGCATCCCCAACCCATGTTTTAAAGCAGTAAGTTTGGCTGCAGGGTTGAGACCAGTCAGTAGGGCGCGAACAGAGCCGTTCAGGCTGTGATGGATCCATGGTGGCCTCCTAGGGAAACCACGACGGGTGGCTCAGGCCAGGGCAGAAGGACGGGCGATGAGAGGCTTGCTGTTCTGCTCTGCTTGAAGCTGGGTGTGGTGGGAAGAGAATAGTCAAGGATGGCTCCAAATTTTTAGCCAGGGCGACGGGAAGGCTGGAGTTACCATTGACCAAGATTAGAAAGCCTGCGGTGGAGCACGTGGGGGAGCAGAGCAGAAGCTGGATTTGTGGAGAATTGTTAATAAATGTCTCTTAGACTTGTAAGTAGAGCATCATAGGCAAGTGAGTATGAGCCTGTAATTCCGAAGTGAGATCTGAGCTGGGAATGTAAATTTGGGCATTGTCAAGTCGTAAAGGCAAGCAGACCACAAGACTAGGTGAGATCACTGAGGGGAAAAATGAAGACAGAAGAGACGAGCCCTGAGGACTGAGTTCTGAGCCTCTAACATTTTTTTTTTTTGAGACAGAGTCTCACTCTCTTGCCTGGGGCGAGTGCTGTGGCGTCAGCCTAGCTTACAGCAACCTCAAACTCCTGGGCTCCAGCAATCCTACTGTCTCAGCCTCCCAAGTAGCTGGGACTACAAGCATGAGCCACCATGCCCGGCTAATTTTTTCTATATATATTTTTAGCTGTCCAATTAATTTCTTTCTATTT
>CAUYSK010122797.1:0-51597 GCA_963575035.1 Avahi laniger | reverse complement strand
ACCAGCCTGAGCAAGAGCGAGACCCCGTCTCTACTAAAAATAGAAAGAAATTAATCGGACAACTAAAAATATATAGAAAAAAAATTAGCCGGGCATGGTGGCACATGCCTGTAGTCCCAGCTACTCGGGAGGCTGAGGCAGAAGGATCGCTTGAGCCCAGGAGTCTGAGGTTGCTGTGAGCTAGGCTGATGTCACGGCACTCACTCTAGCCCGGGCAACAGAGTGAGACTCTGTCTCGGAAAAAAAAAAAAAAAGAGACGGTAGAAACTGATCTGGATCTTTAACAATTGATAGGATTTATAGACATAAAAATCCAGGCTGTGGAAGGCCCCAATAGCCAAGGACAAAAGGTTGAAAGATCTGGGGCACATCAGGGGAGCAGCATTTACAGAAGTTTAATCTGACTGTGATGTGTAGTGGGACCAACTGTTGGAGCTGGAGATTCATTGCTAGGCAAATGTGACATTTATTCTGGGACTCTCAGAGGTAGCACCAAAGCACTGTGGTCCACTAGTGAGACAAGAAATCAGGTGCGAAAAGGAAACTGCTATATGGAGCAAGCAGTAGAGACTTCTTAGAGTAAATGTATCCCTGAGCATTCCTTAAATTTTAATTGAAAATGTACATTGGTTAACACTTTTAAAGTGCTTATTATGTGCTAGTCCTTGCTTTGTGTGCATTAGTTCATGTAATCTCTCTTTTACAGAGTAGGAAACGGAGGCTTGGAAAACAGCTAACTCCCTCCAAATCACAAGGCCAGAAAATAGCGAAGTACAGTTTCCCAAATAGACCTGTCTGATTTCAGAGTCCCTATCTCCTGATGCCCTACACATGGCTGCATTATTTCTTCTATGTTAGAGCTGGAGGAACTTTTGAATTCTAGTCCAAACTATCGTTTTAATGAAGAGCAGGCCAACACTCAAATAAACAGAGTGGTGCCTGCTTGTTTGAGTGTTGTGGTGTAATGGTGTTTGAGTGTTTGAGTGTTTGTGGGGGTAATCCCTGATCACCTTACTCTTCAAAATGTTGGTGCCTTTGACACCAGGTGTCTGGGTGCTGGGGATGGGGCGTCTGGTCATGATATCACAGAGTAACTTGGGGGAACAAACTCTCTTTAACAGAGTTCATGCTTTAGATTTTGCTGATTAAAATTGGGGTCCCCACATCATTCAGTGACTCCTCCCCATCCAGTTGTGACCAGAGATATGAGTCTGGAAGAGGCTGAAAGGGAGGTGTTCCTGGCAAGGGCCCAGAACCGCATACTCCATATACCCAGAGCTGGGCAGTCAGTGGTGGAAATGGTGGGAATAAGTGTCATTCTACCTTTGCAGTTTGATTCCCATGACTCTGAAGGCTTTTCTGTTTGAGCAAATGTCTCTTATAACATAGCCACTGTGTTTCCTTGTGTAAAGCTTGCTTACCTTTTCTGAATGTCAGCATTTTCATTTGTAAAGTGAGAATAGAGACCACACCTGCCTTTTTAGGGTTGTGGGCATGAGAATGAAATAGCTTTGGTTAAGTGTACAAAAGGCACTCAATGAATGATCGTTCCCTGAAATACCTTGGTAGGATAAACAGCAGTTGGTAGAGTAGCAAGATCACTTAATTTTGAATCCGACAACACCCATGATGCATTCAGGACTGAACCTGAGTATGTGGTCTTTAGCAAAGCAGATAAACTCCGGCTGTAGTCTCACTTGAAAAATGAAGAAGCTCATTATAAACGGAGTACATGGTAATCATTAAAAAGGCACATGGCATGCACAGCTGGGGGGAAGGAGAAGCAGATAAAAAAGGGAGAATAGAAGGGAATTATCCAGAAATCCACATTGCTTTTTTGCATCTCAAGTATTTGCCAAAAATCTGTTTTCATGGAGATATTAGTCCAATAAAAACATAACTGCAAACTACAGGTAGTTTTAGAGAAACTTAACCCTAATAATGGTGACGATAATATTCATAGTTCTTGCTATGGCCAAGAACTGAGCTGGATGCTTTACACAGAACATGTCCATTTTTCCTAACAATCCTGTAAGGTAAGAATTACTGAACAAAATTTACAAATGAGGAAACCGAACTTCAGATATGTTAAGCTCATCTTCCAGGTCCTGCAGATGGGAAGTAGTGGAGATGGGATTCCAGCCCAGGTTTCTTGGGCTTCAAATGGCTTGCTTTTTCCCCTATGCTAAAATGGTTCTCATTTTCATTGAATAAGTGCTGGCTTTTCAAGTTGGTCTGGTTAAGAAGCTATATGTATTTTAAGAAGCTGTAGCCAGATCATAAAGCCTTCCTGGTGTTCCTTTTACAGGGTTGGCTCAGAAATATACAAAGAAGCCAGCTCTGTTCCTTCTAATCACAGCCTATTTAGGGGCTACACAGTATTTTGCCTTTGGATTTTCTACCTTATTCGCCAGATATGATTCTAAATATCATCTGAATTGTTCCTGAAATGAAAATTCACACTCAAAAGACAGCCCTTTGCCACAGCTGTAAATATTCAGAATAATTATGCTTTGGGATTTGAAGGCAGTTTCAAAAAGGTGTTCCAGAAATGGCTTTAGTACTGGCAACACCATTGAGATCCTAAGATGACTACTTTAGAAATGAGCAACCTCAGCTGGAAGTTGAAGTATTGACATGGAGACTGAAAACAAGAAGATATAATTTCTTCCCATCTCCCACCCCAACCAAGATATTCCACGTCTGTAAAAGGAGTGTGTGTGTGTGTGTGTGTGTGTGCAACATAATGTACCATAGGTGACTGGGAGAGAGATGTGGTGTTTTCCCTTAAATCTTCTAGTACCAAAGTTCCTTGCCCTAAACCTAGACCGATGGCTTTTAACTGCAGAGTCTTGATTTTTTGCTCTGTGAAATCTAACTGAGAACTCCTAGCTACTGCTCTAGTTGATATGGAAACGGGAGTGGGGTAGGTAGTGTCCTATCCACACAGAATCTCTCTATCTATGGGCAATAGGACCAGGAGAACCTGAAGGGGACCCGGAATGTTCTTGCAAGACATAGTTTAATAATCATTGCTGACATAATTCATGGGGTTTTTTTAAGTGATTTTTTTCCCATGAAGAATTCCTGTATACCAGTTCCTACATTGTTAGAATTCAGTTTCCTCACCTAAAAACAAAGAATCTCTAAGGTTTCCTCAAATTCTAATGATTCGGTGTTCTAGTGTCCTCTCATGACCAGGATCAGGCAGTGAGGGTGAGAAACCCTCACCTGCCTATACAAGGTTTCAACCCATTCCTAGTGGGGGCTGGGGGATATGCTCTGTGGAGCTGAAATTCATCAGCTCTCCTGCTGGTTCCCTTCCTCTGGACTGCTTCTTAGTGGTTTAACGGACAGCTGACTCCATTATACACAGGTCTCTCCAGCGAGTCTTCTGTCATGTTTTCCTGCTTTGGAATTGCTCAACCGATGTGTATGTGGATCATTTTACTCATTCACAACTAAGATGGCAACTCCTGCCAGGTCCACAGAATGCAGTTAAATACACTGCAATTTATGTAATGCATTCAATAAGTATTTGCTGAGCACAGACTACATGCTCAGGAGGCAGCAGCTCTAAGAGGAGTTGAAAAACCAAAGTTCTGCCTGCACCATGGCTTCTGTTTTGCTGTATGACCTGGAGCAAATTACACTGGCTGGCACCAGTTTCTTCTTTAAAATGTCCACGTTTGGCTAGGGGCACCTAATCCCTGATCATTTTGCACATTTTAACTCATTTTGCTAGATAAGCTTTAAGGTCCAGGTTCTAAGATTCTCTCGATTTCTTTCTTGTATTAAACACAGAAGTATAAAAGAAGATGCCGTTTAGCAAAGGTAATATCAGGCATAGGTCCTGCTCCTGAAGAAGGGTGGAGAATCGGATTGAAAGGCAGGTTGGGGCTACATTGTGAATGACCTCGAGGGACAATTGAAGATGTTCGAACATTATCTCATTGCCATGGGAATCACTGAAAGTTTTAGACCAGAGCAGTAGTGCTGAGGAAAGTTTTGGGTAATATAAAAATAAATCCCCAAGAAGAAGGAGTAATAGGATAAGAACAGCATGAAAGGAGTCAAGGAGGTATTCTTGGCAGACTCTAAAAGATTTGCACTGTACCAGACACAAGAATGTTTTCACAGATGCACTTGTTTTGTTTTATTTTTTAATAATGTAGCACTGAATATTATGATTTACAAATTTTTAATTGAAAAAATAAAATACCGAGAAGGATAGAGAATTTAGTTTGCTACTTCTTACATTTTTTGGATAAATTATGTATTTTATATTTTAAATGTCTTCTCAGAGAAGAGGAGCCATTCAGTATCAGCCTTCCAGCATTGCTGTCCCCAGGGAAGTAGGGACTCTAGAGACAGAATGCTTCAGCTCCTTCATGGGAATTAATGAAGGTTGAGGGATAGAATAAAGTGAACTGCTCAACATTTATTTAATCGAAATAAGGTTTATTGACAAATTCTAAAACAGTCTGGCTCCATGTTCTACCAAATGATTCACTTTCTCTGTGCCTCCATTTTCTCATCAGTAAAAGTGAGCTAATGAGAGTATCTAACTCATAGGGTTATGAGTTTTAAATAATGTATTTTTAAAGTGGAAGTTTTCATTATTTAATAATTGCTGATGGGAAAACAGTTTCACTGTTTAGAAAAAAACAAAAATAAATGCAAATTTTCAGAATTATATTTCAAACCTTATACCAAAATAAATTCCAGATTAATTAAGAATGAACATATTTTTAAGATATTTAATATATAATACATCTTCACTAATAGAGAAGATAAAGAATAGAAAAATGGACTAAGGACACAGTTCACCAAGTACAAATAGTTATTATGTATATAGCCATTAACTCTGAAGTTTCACTTCCAAGAAAATGCAGATGCACAAGGATGTACTCATAAGGATTTCATTCTAAAATATTAACAGAATTACATTGTGGAATTATAGATGAGTGTTTAATTGAAACTCCTCCTCCTTTTACAACAAATATGTATTACTTGTATAATAGTTCTTCTTCTCCGTATCCTTTTTTCTTTTCTTTTTCTTCTTCTTCCTCTTCCTCCTCTTCTTTCTTCCTCCTCCTCCTTCTTCTTCTCCTCTTTCTCTTTCTTTACTTCTTCTCCTTCTCCCCATCCTCCTCCTCCTTCTTCCCCTCATCCTCCCCTTCCTCCTCCTCCCCCTCCTCTTCCTTTCTTCTTCTTCTCTCTTTATTTTCTTCTTCTTGTGGTCCTGGACAAAATGGTGAAAATTAAGTTTTGCTTCATTTTGTGAAATCTGTTTCTTTCTCCACACTGCCCCTTCCCCACTTCCAGTCCAATTTTCCGCATGGTCTTAAGGATTCAGCCTCAACTCTTAGGCACACATGGTTCCTAATCCAAGTCATAGATAGTTTCATCATCCCTCAGCTATTGTGGTACCTCTGAACTTTACCAACTGTTGCCACTACTCATTGCCATTGGCTAAAAGGAGCGAATGTAGGTATGCAGGGCAATCTCCATTAGTCAATAGTTAAGTTAGAGCATAGTTTGTGCTGTTGAGGGAAAAGGGGTCAGTTTTATCTTTGCATGGGAAAGATAACACTCTGCATTATGATGAAGTGATTCACATGTCCTGGGTAAAATGGTGTGCTCTGGAGGGATGCAGAATGGCCAACACCTGGCATTCCTGCCAGCATTATTTGTGGCTATTCCCTTGGAGGACATAACAAGTCTAATGACAGCATTCTTTCCAAATGATCACTAGCACAGCCCCAGAATCCTGACCCAGGATTCCTGAGCCCAGTGTTTTTTCCTAGCAACTCAAACTATGTTCTCAGCATCACCTAGGAGCTTATTAGTGATGCAAATTCTCAGGCCATCCTCTAAATTTACTGAATCCAAATCTGGCTTCATTTTCAGGAATTTTTGCAGTCTCTATACAGCTGTGGCAGACAATTACCTAAATATAACCCAATCACCCACTACATCATTTCACTGAGAATGGTTTGCAGTCAGTTTGCATTAAATAACCTGGGATATTTATTATAAAAATCTACGTTTCTCCTGAGAACCAAGGATGATGCCAGGAATCTATGTTTTTAACAAATGCCCTGGAGGATTATTCTTTTTCCTAAGCCAGTCAAATTTAGCAGTGAGAGCTTCTATACCAACTTTAGTGACACAAATGTTAATAAGTTCTGATACCCCACTACCATCAGACCAGCCCCAGAGGATTGTTAAATGTAAACTGATGGGAGGTGTCAAACATGGCTGGTCCTCTGGAATGCAGTTGCACTCATTCTAACACATGGGATGAACAGGGTGGGGCAAGGCTGGGGTATATTGAAAAAGCTCCTGGTCTCTCTGAGGGCAGACCGAGGCATAAATTATCCAGTGTACAAATGTGGAAAACACAGACCGCGGAGTTATACAACATTTACTAGGTGAATGCAACTTTGTTGTGGTGTAACTATAATGTCATAACTACACCCAGCGTGTAATGGAGAAGGCTCCCATAAGTCCTGTATTTAAAGCTTCTGGTGCATAGTAGACACTTGAGCTTTTGTGTCTATTGATGTGTACTACTATTTCCATTTATTCATCATTCCAAATATATGATCGATAATAAAAATAATTAAATAATAGCTAATATTAATTGAGTATATACACACACACACATACACACACACACACATACACACACACCAGGCACTACATGAGGCATTTTATATATGTTATCTCATTTACTCTTTACAAAAACCCTACCAGGATGATACTATTATTTTCTTTATTTCACAGGTAAAGGGAATTGAGACACAGGGAGGGGCCAAATGTTCTGAAGGTCGCTAAGCCTAGATCGTTTCAAATATTCCAGGTACCATGCAAGCTTGGTGAAGGTTAAAATGATGTAGGAGACAAGGTCTTGGAAAAAACCTTTTTATAATCTTGGAGGCAAGCAAGCCCAGGTGCATGAATAACTAAGATAAAGAAGTAACCAGAACTTGCAAGGGGTACACATGGAATGTCATAAAGCTTCTGAGGAAGAAAAGGTCACTTTCAAGTTCAAAGATCAGGGCAGATTTCATGAAGAAAGTACCTCTTAAATGTAGCATTGAAAGATGTAAGGGTCCTGGTAGGAAAGGGTTGAATGAGTTACTGTAATACATGGAAAGTATAAAGTGCTTAAATAGGATCTAGCATAGAGGAAATGTTCAGCATTTTAATGTATTTCTACTCTAACTATTATAATGTATTTCTCCTACTGCTATTACTATTATTACCATTATCCCTTTGTATGTGTGTGTGTGTGTGTGTGTTTGTGTAGTAATGTTTAGTATGGTAAAGGCCCCAGGAGCCACATGGTGGATACAAACCCACCAACCTCACCTCACCCAGAGTTCATCTGTCTCTCCATGAGGTCATTCTATTATACTTCGTCAAAGACCAAGATCCAGACATAAGTACCCTTCCCCTGACCTTCCAGTCTAGTCACTGTCCAAAAAGACCATGAGATGTGTGTGTGTGTGTGTGACGTGACTTTTTGTGAACTCATCCACATCTTGGGGCCTAGACCATGGCATTTAGGTGACTGCTTCCTTCAGACCCTCCCCTGGGGTTGAGGGGTCACACCACTGTCCATGAATTCTTGGTGGAGATCTCATTGCAGGGAATTTCTTCTGAGTCTCCTGGCATCAGCCACAGAATGGGTCTCCATCTTTCAGGAGATAAACACAACCTGCCCATCTTGTCCTCAGATGTTTGGATCCATCTCCCCTCAAGCTTTACTGAGATGTCCCAAATAATTCAGGACACGCGGGTTTTGGAGGCTGGCAGATTTCATTTCAAAGCCTGGAGCCCTCAAGTCCTAGTTGTGTGACTGTGTCTTGGTCCATTTTCTGTTGCTTATAACAGAATACCTAAAACTGAGTTATAAAGAAAAGGAAAGGAAAGGAAAAAGGAATTTATTAAAGGAATTTATTTAAAGAAAAGGAATTTATTTCTTACAGTTCTGGAGGCTTGGAAGTCCAAGGTTGGGGAAGGCACATCTGTTGAAGTCCCTCTTCTGGTGGGGACTCTCTGCAGAGTCCTGAGGTGGTGCAGGGCACCACATAGCGAGGGGGCTGAGCATGCTAGCTCAAATCTCTCTTCCTCTTCATATAAAGTTACTGGTCCCACTCCTATGATAACCCATTCATCCATTAACCCATTAATCTTTTCAAATGCCCCAGCTCTCCACAGTGCCACATTGGGGATTGGACTTCAACATGAATTTTGGAGGAGATGAATATTCAAACCATAGCAGTAACCTTGGACAAGCCACCTATCCTCTCTGAGTCTCACTGAAATGCCTACTTTGGAGGATATCTGTGCATCTTAGCAATGTGTGTAAAGTGCCTGGCTCCCAGTCGTCCTTCAAAAGGAATTTTCTGAGAGCCTGCTATGTGCCTGCGTGCTGTTCTAGGTTCTAGAGATACAACAGAGAACAAAATGGACAAAGTCCCCGACCTCATAGAGTTGATCAGTAAATATATAGCACATTAAAGGGAAGCAAGTGCTACTTAGAAATATAAGGCAGGGCCAGGGGAAAGACCACACTGGTGGTGGAGGGGTTATATTTGGGGTGAGCAGGGAAGGCCTCGCTGATAGGGGTCATTTGAGCAGAGACCAGAGAAGTCATGACAGAGTGTCACACTCTGACATTAGGGTTTTTATCCTGGATGCTTTCCCTGCCTGGGACACTCTGTCCTCAGCCCCATAGTGACTCTCTCATCTCCTTTAGGTCTCTTTTTCTCATACTTTTTTCCTGGTGGGATCTTCTCTGACCTCTCCTTTGGAAAATAGCTGTGCACCACAGTCAGTCTCCACCCCTTACCCCATTTAATTTCTCTTCATAGTACTCATCACCAGCTGGCATATATTTATTATGTATTGATTTAATACCTTTCTTTAGCACAGAGGTTGGCAAACCACAGCCTATGGACCAACACACAATAACCACTATCCATCTTTGTAAATAAAGTTTTATTAAAATATATCCAAAATCATCCCTTTGCGTATTGTGTATGGAGGCTTTCACACTACAACAGCAGAGCTGAGTAGTTGTGAAAGAGACAGTATAGCCCTTGTAGCTTAAACTATTTGCTATTTGGTCCTTCACAGAAAAAGAAGTTTTCTGACTCCTGTTCTAGAATATAAGCCCTGTGGAAGCAGAAACTTTGTTTTGTTTATTGCTGAATCCCCAGGTCCTAGCACAGTGCCTGGCATGTAGTAGGTGCTCAATAAATATTAGTTTACTGAATGAGTAGATAGATGTAGAAGAAGAGTGATTGGAATAACCAGAAAACCAGACCAGTCTTTAGTTTTGAATGCTGTGCTAAAAGCTTGGCTGTTCTTCTCTGATGGTGATGGGAGTGTCCTGTGAAGAGAAAGGTGAGGGAAACTCTCTGGGTTCTGTCAGTGAAGAGGTTAAATAGCTATTTCTACCATGAGATTACTATTACATTATTCATGACAATGTGCATGTTAGAGACATTGTGTGTGAAGTATGGGCATGTGGGCACCATTTTTGGACATCTGGTACCATTACCTGAGGCAGAATAGAGGTTGTTCGAGGGTAGGACATGCAGGGTGACAGAGTGCAGTGTGTGGTTCCTGCTGCCCCCACCAACAAGCTGTGGAATCTGGAGAATTTAATGAACCTCTCTATACTTCAGTATCCTCATCTCCAAAATAGGTATTAATGAACAGATCCACTATCATAGGGTTGTTTATGGATTTAAGGAGTTAATTAATGTGAAGTGTTTGGATCGGTGCCTGGCACTTAGTAAACTGTTAATGAATATTAGCTGATATTAGTGATTCTCCATTACTAACAATGCTCCATGATGCCCCAACTTGTGCATTATTATAACACTGTATAATGCTGTGCAGTAAAGAATTTAACCTTACCCAAAGAGAGGTCTGGCCTTTGCCCTCAGCTGCTTGAAGGTAATCTCTAAGCCCTTGGACTAGCATGTCAGACAGAAGTGTCTTTCTTTGTCTGGGGGCCTTAGGCCAGCCAGATAGTAACATATGATTTAGGGTGGGGACTTTGAGCCACGCCAACAATGTGATGTAGGGTGGGGGCTTTGGGTCAGAAGGGCTGAAAAGTGTTGTGTGGACAGTCAGCTGTACCTACATAATGGAGCCCCAGTAAAGACTCTAGACACCAAGGCTCAGTTGGCAACATCCATGTGTATTGTCACACATCAACGGCAGGAGAGAATGCTGTCCTGACTCTGCGGGGAGAGAACACTAGAAGGTCTCTGTTTGGTAACCTCCTGGACCCTGCCCTATTTGTCTCTTCCCTTGGCTGATTTAATTCTTAATCTGTATCCTTTCCCTGTAATAAACTGTAACCATGTGTATAACAGCTTTTGGTGAGTTCTTTGAGTACTTCCAGCAAATTATCAAAGCTGAGGATGGTTTTGGGACCCCCCTGAATTTGCAATTGGTGTCAGTAGTGAGGGTGGATCTGTGTGGACTGTTATCTCTAACTTTGCAGTTGACTATCTTTTTGCAGATGTGCAGGGTGTGAGCCTCCACACGTCCTGGGCTTTCTCCTGGTCTGCCCCCTTGAGAGGCACAGGGTCCCAACACATCCTCCCCAGCGAGCCTGCACCCTCCTCACTCTCCCTCTATCTCTGAAGTTGAAGAGGGGACAGGGCCGTTACCTCAGCATCCCTGGGATACCATCTTCCAGGGACTGCAGGAGTGGGTGTTTCTGACACAAATGAAGGCGTGGGAGGGAAGAAGACATGTCTTTCCCTTCTTCCTTCCCCAGACCTTTGTGGTGAATGCCTTGTCCTCACACTGGGGCCACAGAGGTGAAGAGATGGGGCCTACCCCAAGGGGAGTGAGGTCCCTATTCAATGGGAGAGAAAAACACATCAATGCATAATAGTGACTATAATAATATTAAAAATTAATAAAACAGGTTGATCCATGCTTGTGCACACAGCTCTGTGCATGTGTGTGTGTGTTTCTTCAGGACACATTCTTAGAAGTAGAATTGCTGCATCAAAGGAGTCATCTATTCAATAGACATCTAATGAGTACCTGTTGTGTGCTGGACACTGTTCTAGGCACTTGGGAGCTATCTTGGGTATGAGATCCATGAGCTCTTTGCAGTTTTTCTCCAGAATGTAGTAAGGTCCATGAGCTGCTTGAGGGTCTCTGTCCAGAGTTTGTAGTCTAAGCTGTTATGGGGTCTGTGTCCTGCATGTGTCCTACAGGGAGGTTGGGTGGTGTATCTCAGGGAGCGAGGTCTCTGAGCTGTTTGAGAAATCTTTGCCCAGGGTATGAAGTCTCTGGTACATTGGGAGATCTGTGTCTCAGTGTATGAAGTTGGACCTGTTTGTGCGTCTGTGTCCAGGGTGTGAAGCCTTTGAAGCCCTTATGGAGTTCTCTGCAATATGAGGTCTCTGAGCTGTTTGGGCAATCTCTTCTCCAGTGAATGAGGTCTCTGTTTTGGCGGGAGGGATATTTTTTCAGAGTGTGAGGTTTTTAAACAGTTTTGGGGTTTGTTTCCCAGTGTGTAAGGTCTCTGAATTCGTTGAGTGTCTGTGTCCATGAGTGTAATGTTTCTGAGCTGCTTGGGGGTCTGTGCATGGGGTATGAGATCTCTGTGTTCCTGGGGAGTTTGTGTCACAGTGTTTCTGGGCTTTTCGCAGGTCTGTGTTCACATTATGAGGTGTCTGGGTATTTGGGGGTCTGTGTCCTGGATTTGAGGTCTCCCAGCTATTTGGTGTGATTTGTTGCAGGATTGGAGGCCTCTGGACTTTTTGTGAGTTCTATATCTGGGATTTTGGGGCTCTGAACTCAGAGTGTGAATTCTCTGAGCTGTTTAGGGATCTGTGTTAATGTATGAGATCTATCCACTGTTTGGAGTCCTTGTTTTATGAGGACCTTGAACTGATTGGCTGTTTCACAGGGTGTGAGGTCTCTGGCTGTTTGGGAGTTTGTATTCTTGGTGTATATAGTTTGGGGTCTGTGTCTAAGATGTGCCTGTCTACAGGTCTCTGAGCTGCTTCTGTGGCTATTCTCAGGTTGTGAGGTCTCTGAGGTATTTGGGGAGTCTGTATCCAGAGTGTGAAGTTTCTGGTCACTTTGGGTATCTGTGTTGAAGGGAATCAATGCCTGAGCCATTCAGAGGTCTCTGTTTATGACATGAGATTTCTCAGCCACATGGGCATCTTCGTCCACAATTTTGGGGTCCCTGTCCAAGGTGTGAATTGTTTGAGCAGTTTGAGGGTCCTCATCTTAGAGTGTGAGGTGATTGTTTAATGTTTAATGTCTGTCTGCTGTTTGGGGGTTTATGCTCAGGGACAAGGTCTCTGAACTCATTAAGGGTGTGGGTTCCAAGGTTTGAGTCTAAAGTATTTCAAGTCTGTGTTTAGGCTGTGAGGCCTATGAAACCTTTGCAGATGTTTGCCCTAGGGTTTTAATCTGTTGTATTCAGGGTATGAGTTGAGAATTTAAAGTTTTAAATGTTTGAATGATCTGTGTTCTAAAGTCGGAGGTAATGGCAAATCTGTGTTCAGGGTGTGTGGTTTCTAAAATCTTTGAGCGTCTGATTCTTGGGATTTGCATATGGGATGCCTGGGCATCTGTTTCAGAGTGTGAAGTCTCTGAACTCTTAGAGGGCTGGTGAGAAGGTTTGGATTGGAGGTATTTGGCATCTATGTTCAGACTGAGAGGTCTCCGAGCTTTCAGAGGGTCTTTGTCCCAAGGTTTTAGTGCAAGTTATTTGGGTCTTTGTTTGGGGTATGAGGTCCTTAATGTTTAGAAGGTCCACGTCCCAAGAATTGATTCTGAGGTGTTTGGGTATCTGTGTCTAGGATGTGAGGTATCTGAACTTTTAAAGTGTCTGTGTTCCAAGCTTGGGCTGGAGATAGTTGGGATCTTGAGTTCAGGGTGTGAGATCCTTGCTCTTTAAGGGTCCATATTCCAAGTTTTGAGTTTGAAGTATTTGTTTTTTTTGTTGTTGTTGTAGTTGTTGTTTTTGAGACAGAGTCTCGCTTTGTTGCCCTGTCTAGAGTGCCATGGCGTCAGCCTAGCTCACAGCAACTTCAAACTCCTGGGCTCAAGCGATCCTCCTGCCTCAGCCTCCTAAGTAGCTGGGACTACAGGCATACACTACTCTGCCCGGCTGATTTTTCTATTTTTTGTACTGACAGGGTCTTGCTATTTCTCAGAGGCTGGTCTTGAATTCCTGGCCTCAAGTAATCCTCCCACCTCAGCCTCCCAGAGTGCTAGGATTACAGGTGTGAGCCACCACACCCGGCCAAGTCTGAAGTATTTGGAAGTCTATGTTCAGAGCTTCAGGTCCGAACTCATTGAGGGTCTGTGTTTCAAGGTTTCAGTCTGAGATATTTTGGGATATTTGTTCAGGGTGTGAATTCTCAGAATTCACTGAGTTTGTAAACCAAGGTGTGAGTCTGAGGTATTTGGATGTCTTTGTTCATGGCATAAAGTCTCTGAACTCTTTGAGGGTGTATGTCTCAATTTTTTGTCTAAGTTTTTGGAGGTCTGTGTTCAGAGCATGAGGTCTTTAAGACTCTCTGAGGATCTGGGTCCCAAGGTTGGAATCTGAGATATTTGAGGGTCAATATTTAATTATGATGTCTCTGAAAATTTTGAAGGTCTGCGTTTTAATGGTTGAGTCTGTCAAATTTGGAGGTTCATTTTCAGGTATGAGGTCTCTGGACCTTTAGGGAGTTACCAAGGTGTTGTGAGTCAGTTGTTTGGTGGCAGTGTTCAAGGTGTGAAATGTCTGAACTTTGAAGTTTCTGTATCTGGATATTTGGGTCTAAGGCATTTGGAGATCTGTAGTCAGTGTGTGAGATATTTGAACTTTTAGAGGGTCTATATACCAAGTTTTTATTGTGAGTTATTTGGAGTCTGTGTTTAGGGTGGGAAGTCTCTGAATTTTTAGAGAGTCTTTGTCCCAAGATTTGAATCTGATGTTTTTGGGGATCTGTGTTCAGGATTTGAGGTCTGTGTACTATTTGAGGGCATTTGTTCCAGTTTTTGAGTCTGAAGTGTCTGAGGTCCATGTTCAGGGTGTGTTATGGTTTAAGTTATTGAGATCTGAATCCCAAAGTTTGAATCTGTGGGGCCTGGGGTGAATGTTCAGGGTGTGAGGTCTCTGAATTTTTAGGGGGTCTCTGTCCCAAAGTTTTAGTGTGAATTACTTACGGTCTGAGTTCAGGGTTTGAGCTCAGTGATTTTTGAAGAGGGTGTCTGTCCCAAGTTTAGGTGGGTGGTATTTGTGGTCCTTGTTCAGGGTGTGATATCTCTGAACTCATTGAGAGTCTGTTTTACAAGCCTTGAGTCTGAGGAACTTGGGGATTAATGTTCTGGTTATGGGGCCTCTCAAATTTATGAGGGTCGTCTTTTAATGTTTGAGACTAAGGCATTTGGGGATCTGTAGTCAGGGTATGAGATTTCTAAACTATTGAGGCTCTGTGTCCCACCGTATGAGTCTGTAGTATTTGGGAGTCTTTTTCAGGGTGTTAGGTCTTTGAACTCTGGGGCATCTGGGTTTTGATGCTTGAGTCTGACATTTGGGGATTTGTGTTCAGGACATGTGGTCCTTGAACTCTTTGAGAGTCTGTGTTCTAAACATTCAACCTGAGGTATCTGGGGAGTCATTGTTCAGGGTGAGAGGTCTCTGAACTTTTAGAATGCCTTTTTCTTAAGATTTTAATGTGATTTTCGGGGTCTGTGTTCAGAGTTTGTGGTCTCTGAACTTTTAAAGGGTCTGTCTCCCAAAGTTGCAGTCTATGGTATTTGGGGTTCTGTGTTCACGGTGTGAGGTCTCTGAAATTATTGTCTATTTCCAAGTTTTGAGTACAAGGTATTTTTGGGGTCTCCAAGGTGTAATGCCTGAAGTTTTATGGTCTGTGTCACAAGCTTGGGTCAGAGGTATTTGTAGTCTGAGTTCAGTATGAGGTCTGTAAACTCTTTGTGAAGTTTTAGGGTCTGTGTTCTAAGATTTGAATCTGAGGTATTTGGTGATTTGTTTTCAAGGTGTGAGATCTCTGAACTTGATCATTTCTGTCT
This sequence comes from Avahi laniger, assembly GCA_963575035.1. Lineage (NCBI taxonomy): Eukaryota > Metazoa > Chordata > Mammalia > Primates > Indriidae > Avahi > Avahi laniger. The sequence goes on along the minus strand of CAUYSK010122797.1, from coordinate 36,498 downwards.
CAAGATTTGAGTCTGAAGTATTTGTATTCAGTGTTCGGGGATTGCTGAACTCGTTGATAGTATTTGTTATAAAGTTTGAGTTTTAAGTATTTTATGGTGTATGGTCAGGGTGTGATGTCTTGGAACTCTCTGTGGTGTATGTTGCAGCCCTATTTGAGTTGGAGATATTTAAGGGTCTGTTTTCAGGGTTTGATGTCTGCATTCCGAGTGTGTCTCAAGGTATGAGATTGAGGCAACTGGGAGTCTGTTCAGAGTATGAGGTCCCCCAGCTCTTTAAGCATGTCCCAAAGTTTGAATCTGAGGGAGTCTGGATTCACTGGGCAAGGTCACTGAAGTCTTTGAAGTCTGCGTCGTAACGTACTTGTGGATCTGTGTTGAGAGTAGGAGATCCCTCAAATTTTGCAGGTCTATGTTTTAATGTTTGAGCCTGAGGTATTTTCAGGTTTCTGTTCAGGGTGTGAAGTTTCTGGACTCTTTGAGGGTCTGTACCAAAGTCTAAGTATGAGGTATTTGGGGCTTTGTGTTCAGAGTTTGGAGTGTCTGAACATTTAGATGGTATTTATCCCAATATTTGAGTCTGAAGTATGTGGACCTATATTCAGGGTGTGAGGTTTCTGAATTTTTAGGGTGTGACCAAAGATTTGTGTGTCAATTTTTGGGTCAGTGTTTAGGGTGTGAGGTCTCTGAAGTTTCTAAAGAGTCCATATCTTGATGTTTTAGTCTGAGGTATTTGGAGGTCTGTGTTCAGAGTTTGGTATCTCTGAACTCTTTGGCAATTTGTGTCCCAAGATTGAGTCAGCAGTGTTTCAGGGTCTGTGTTTAGGGTTTGAGGTCTCTGATCTTTTTGAGAGTCTTAGTCCCAAGGTTTGTATCTGAGGGTCTTTGTTTCAACATTTTGTGTATGAACTATTTGGGGGTCCATGGTCAGGGTGTGTTGTGTTTGAACTCATTGAGTGCTGTGTCCCAGAATTTAAATCTGAGGGTCAGTGCTCAGGATGTGAGATCTCTGAATTTTTAGAGGGCCTTTAACCCAAAGTTTTAGTGTGAATTATTTGGTGTCTGAATTTAAGGGGTGAAGTCTACAATTTTTAGAGGGTGTCTTTCCCACTTTTTGGTCAGTGGTATTTGTGGTCTGTGCTTAGGGTATAAGGTCTCTGCATCCATTGAGTGTCTGTGTCCCAAAGTTTGAATCTGAGGTACTTGGGGGGGGGGTCTGTGTTCAGTTTGTGAGGTCTCTAATGTCTCTGAGGGTCTATATTTTAATGTTTGAGTCTGATATATTTGGGGATTTTTAAATTCAGTGTACAAGGTTTCTGAAGGCACTGTGCCTATTGAGGCACTGTGTCTGTAGTGTTTGGAGGTCTTTTTCAGAGTGTTGGGTCTCTAAACTCTGGGGGATCTTGGTTCAATAATTGAGTCTGAAGTATCTGGGAATATGTGTTCAGAGCATGAAATTTCTGAACTTTTTGAGGGTATGTCCCAAGGCATGACTTTGATGTATTTGGGTTCTGTGTTTAGAGTTTGATGTGTGTGAACTTTAAGAGGGTCTATATCCCAATATTTGAATTATTTGTGGGTCTGTGTTCAGACTGTGAGGTCTCCAAATTGTTTGGGAGTCTGAGTCCCAAGGTTTGAATCCGAGGTATTTGTGTGTCTGTGTTCATGGGGTGAATCCCCTGAACTCTTTGAGAGTCTTCATTTCAAGGTTTGAGTTTGAACTATTTGGTTGCATTGAAGCCGTGAGGTCTCTAAATTGTTTGAGGGCCTATGTTCCAAGTTTTGAATATGAGTTTCCTGGGGGGGTAGGGGGTCTGCTTTCAGTCTGTGAAGTCTCTGAGCTCTTTGGTGTCTGTGTTCCAAGGTTTGAGTTTTAGGTGTTTTGAGGCCTGGATTCAGGGCATGAGGTCTCTGAACTCATGGAGGTGTGTGTTCCAAACTTTGAGTTTGAGGTATTTGAGGGACTACAATCCGGGTATGAGTTCTCTGAACTCTTTGAGGGTCTGTGTTCTAAATTTTCAGTTTGAGGTATTTGGAGGTCTGGTCAAGATGAGAGATCTCTGAAGTCTTTGAGGGTCTGTTTCCCACAGTTTGGGTCTATTGTATTTGGGACCAGTATACAGGGTATGCATACCCTGAACTTGTTCAGAGTTTGTGTTCAGGGTATGAAGTCTCAACTCATTGAGGATCTGTGTTCCAAATCTGGATGGTTTCTGAACTCCTTGAGATCAGTGTTTCAAGATTTGAGTCTAAATATTGAGTGTGTGGGGGGGTGTCTGTGTTCAAGATGTGTTGTCCCTGATATCTGGGGCAGGGTGGCACAGAATGTAAGGATGCTGAACTGTTTAGGGCTTTGTGTTCAGGGTGTGAGGTCTGTGATTTGTGTGGAGGTCTCTGTCTGGTTTGAGATTCTGAGCAGTCTGGGAACTTGTGTTTAGTGTGAGAAGTTGCTGAACTCTTTTGGTGTCTTTGTGCAAAGTGTGAAGTCTCTATACTCATTGGCAAGTCTTAGGGTGTGAAGTCTCTGAGTTCTTTGGGGCTCTTTAAGCCAGTGCTGGTGATGTGTTCCTGTCTGTGGGTCTTGTTCCAGGGTGTGTGGTCTTAAAATCTCTAAGGTAAGAGTTCTTGGAGCTATTTTAGGGTCTGCATTTTTAAAGTATAAGGTCTCTGAACATTTTTAGGATCTGTTTTCCTGGCTTTGAGGTTTCTAAACTCTTCGGAACAACATATGGAAGGGTGATAAGTCTCTTAGATTTGGGGATTCTCTGGCCAGGTTATGAGGTGTTTGTTTCTGCTTCTGGGTCTCTATTCAGTTTATGAGGTCTTTGGCTGATTGCATTTCTGTGTGCCAGGTGGGAGGTCTTTCGGCTTTGGAGTTCATTGTTCTGAGAATGAATTATCTGGAGTTTCAAAGGTCTCTGAACATTATGGGGGTCTGTGCTCAGAGTGTAAAGTCCATGATCTCTTTTGGTGTCTGTGTCCCGGAGGGTGAGGTTTTTGAGCTGTTTCAGGGCTCTATAACCATAGTGTGGGTTGTCTGAGCCCTTTGACAAAGTAGTTCAAGGTGTGAGGTTTTTAAGTTAACTGTGGGTGTGTTTCCCAACGTTCAAGGTCTTTCATCTATATGGGAATCTGTGTTGAGGCTAGGAGGTCTGTAAACCTGCTTTTGGGTCTTTGCACTGGATGTTAGGTCTCTGAACTGTATGCCTCTTTCATGGAATGAGGTCTTTCAGCTTTTTGGAGGTTTGTGTTCAGGGTGTGATGTCTCTGAACTCTTTAGGGAATCTGTGTCCCAAATTTTGAGGTATCTGAGGTCTTCTGGGTCTGGAGTCTTGATGTAAGGTCTCAGAACTCTATAGGGATCCTTGTACCAAGGCGTAGAGATGATAAACTGTTTGGGAGTTTGAGTGCAGGGTGTGAGGCTTCTGAGTTCTTTAGTTGTCTGAGTCTATGGACTGACTGTGGGTGAGGTCTCTGACTCCTTGGGGGTCTTTCTCTCAGAGTGTGAGTTTTTTTGTGCTGTATATAGTTATGTGTCTAGGAGGTAAGATCTATTTACTGTTTGATGTTCTGATTTCTAGGGTGTGAGTTCTGTGGCTTTCCTGATGTGGATTCCTCGAGCCCTTTGTGGGGTCTTTGTAAAGGGTTTGAGGACTCCAAGATATAAGGGTAAATTGTGAGCTTTCTGAAGCATTTGATGGTCTATTTTCCAGCATGTTTTCTGTGGCTCTTTGGAGGAGGGAAGATTTGTACCCCAGAATGTGAGGTATCTGAACTTTTGGTGAGTGTGTTTAGTGTATGGGGTTTGTGAGCCTTTTGGAGGTCTGTTCTGAGGGTGTGAGGTCTCTGAGTTCTTTGGTGTTCTGTGTCTAGGATATGAGATTTCTGAGCTATCCAGAATGTGAATTGTCTGAGATGCTTGGAAAAAGTAGTCCAGAGCATAAGCTCTCTAAGGTCTTTGCGGCTCTGTGCCCAGGGTTTTAAGCCTTTGATCTAATTAGGGTCTTCACCTAGGCTCGGAAGTCACTCAACTCTGTGGACCTCTGTTCCTCAGGTTGTGCGGTCTGTGGATATTTAGGGGTCAATATCCTCAGCGTAAAATGGCCTAACTCTAAGGGGGTATTTGTCCTTGATGTGAGATCTCTTAGTTATTTGAGTGTGTGTGACCGAGGATGTGATGTTAGCAAGCTGCTTGAGGATCTGTGTCAGGTGGTTAAGACTCTTTGCTGTTTGGGACTGCCTGTTCTGGGTGTGAAGTCTCTGAGCTGCTTAAGGATTTGTGTCCATCTAGGATATGTGGGCACTGTGCTACTTGTGGATCTGTATCCATAGTGTGAGGTCTACGGGGATCTCTTTCCATAGTGTGAAGTCCCTAAGCTGCTTCAGGGTCTTTATCCCAGGGTATAAGGTCTATGAACTATTTGGGGTCTGAATCTAGGCGTGAAGTTCTTTGACTTCAGCTCCTGATGGACATATCTTTATGATAATCACTGCCTCACTGCTGCATGAAATCTCAGTCTCCTTAACCTCTCAGAGCCTAACTGTCTTCATTTTTACACAAGGAATTTCACACTCCCCTTGGAGTGATTGTTCTGAGGATTAAATGCGACTGGGCTTTGTGAAGCCTCTGGCACAGAGCCCAGGATATCACTGGCCTTCAACAAATAGGCCTCCTTAATTGTGTTTCCCACACCCCCGCCTCACTCCTGAAGATCTCCAACCACAGGTCCATGAGACAAGTTTTCCTTTGTGTGGGCAAGAGATCTTCCTCATCCTTCTGAAGGATATCTGTGTTTGTCTAGCAGGTGGCTGCTCCTTCCCACTCTGTCCTGGGCTGCCCTATATCCATCCATTCATCCACCCTGGGGTGTCCTGGCCCCTCTTCTGACCCTTCTTGTGCCCCTGTCAGGGTGGGGATGGTGATGGCCAAGTGGATTCAGGAACAGAGCTGGGCTAGTTCTGGCACCAGAACAGGGATTTATGTGAGGATTTTAAATTCTTTGGGCATGATTTGGGGTTCTTTTGTTTCATCAGGCTGATGTTTAAGCCTTATCATTGTTAGAACTAAAAAAATAATAATTTGTATAGGTAATAAACTCACCCACACACACATCGTACAAAACATAAATGCACCAAAAGAGAATACATTGGAAATAAGCTTCCTTCCCCTGTCCTGTTGCCATGGTGACCAGTTTCTTGTGAGTCTCTCCTGAGAAGGTTGGTACACATACTAGTGTGTGTGTACACATTATATCCACTCCCACTCCATTGCTGTCCCCAAGTGGAGACACGCTGTCTGACCTTCAGTGGTTTCCCTGAACAATGCACTTTGGACATTGTTTTCTAACAGTCCACCTATTAACCTCTGCCCCTCTGCCCACTGTTTTTCATGCTGTGAGAATGAAAATCCATTATTAGCTCCCTATCCCCCATGCATGAACAAGCAGATTGTCTCCTGTCTTTTTCTGTGACATGCAAAACAATCAGATTACTATTGTTGAGTTCTGGTCTGAGATGGGATTCCTTCAGCCCATAGGGGTCTTGTATGGAAAAGGAACCATTCGAGGTGGCAACAGCGGGCCTAATCCTGAGGTCTGGGGACCTCAGGATGATGGGACGATGTCAGAAAGGTGGAGGGAGGGGATCTCTACACTTGGCTGAATATGGGACTGGTCAGGGCAGGCAGAGATAACCCCTAACCCCATATGGTTCATGTTTTTGTTGGTAAAGAGGCCAGGCAAGTCCTCCTCTACTGGGCCTTCTGCAGGAATCCAACCTTCTTCAGCTGGCCTGAAAACATCTAGCCCTTACTCCAAGGATGAGGGTAGAAGAAGAGAGAGAGGGAAATAAAGCATGTTTAAGGGACAGCAGGGATGATGCAGAGTATGGGGTATTTTATTTGGGGTGATCAAGAAGAGACTCTCAGATGAGGTGATGTTTGAATAAAGCCTTGGAAACGGGTAGGCAATGAGTCAAGTGCAGGGCTGTGTGAAGGGAGGACTGACACAGGACCTAGCCAATGCAAAGGCCCTGAAGCTTGACTGCCCTGGGGCAGGAATACTCGGTCCTCTTTTGGGTCTAGGGCTTAAATCCCATGTATGGGGCTCTGAACCGCAAGCCAGGATGAAGTTCTGAGGCAAAGGACTAGAACTTTAGCCTTTGCTGTCTACAAACTATTTAGGGTTTGGATCAATTCATTTCCACTTGCTGGGGTGTGGAAACAGGGAGGGACAGTCCAGGGTATGTGAGGGTTGATGTAGACAGAGGATTCCATTGAGTGATTGGGAAGGAAGCTGAGGATAGAGCATTCTACTAATGTAGTGCTGGGCGACACAAGGATGGAACAGTCCACTGAGGGGAGAGGCTGTGCTGGACCGGTAAACTGTAGGATGGGAAGGAATGTGAAACAATACTATCCCTGATGGAGGCGGGAATCTGAGAACCCCATCCTGCTGGCTTCCACCTGGGTTCTAGGCAGAACACCCGCTTTTCAGTTTTGATGTCCACCTATTCTGTGGCCTCCACTATTGGGTCTAAGTACCCCTCCCCACTGGTTTGTCCACTTCAATTTGGCCTCAGGACCATGCACCCTTGGGCAGACATTGGCTCTGGGATGAGGGAAATAGGAGTCAAGGATCTTCTTGGGCTCTGATTGGAAGTAGAGAACCCTCACGTCACAGTTCTACTCAGTTGCAGGGGATTTCCGGAAGTACCCATAAGTCTTACACCCTCTCCCGTGCACGTTGTGCTCTCATTGGCCGCTAGTTGTTTGCAGGCACCTTGGATGCTGGGTCAGCATTCACTACAGAGGAGATGTGGCATTGGTGCTGGAACGTGAATCTGAACTCACCTCTGAGTATCAGTGGTCAGCCTGCAAAGGACATTGTTCCTGGCTCCTCCCTGCTCCCCTACCTCCTGCAGGGATCAGAGATATCAGTCAACAGTAGCCAATCCTGATGATGGGGGCTAACTGTGTGAGCTCCTGCAGTCTCGTGTTCTCTATTCACTCAAAATTCTGCCTCCACTCAGTCATTCCTGAAGTGCATTCACACATTCAGTCATTCCCTTTACTCTAAACAAAAATCAGATTTGGGTTTTAGGGGAACTTCAAAGAAATCATTTCATTAAGTAGGAACCTTGCCCTGATGAGGGAAGCACAGCGGGTGGCCCAGGGTTCTTGCTCTCAGGACAACAGCGAGCAAGAGAGCTCAGCTTATAACAGTTGGGTGGGATATGAATGAGAGGCTGTGAGTGTGGGGGACAGGACCAGAAGCATGAATAGGTAAGAGGAAGGGAAGGAGGAAGGAAAAAGCAATAAGCTCAGAATGGAGAAGTCAAAAGATATCAGAATAAAAGCTCATACTTATTGATGTTTAATATTGGCCAAGCATTGCTTTTAGCAATGCATAGCAAAAGCCTAGAAGGAAACTATACCTCATATTAAGGAGGGTGAAGTTCTGAATAATTTTCAAATAATTATTTTTGTTTATTTGCATTTTCTTAGTGTATATTAATTATCCTTTGTTTCATTTATAATTTAATAAAAGCTTTTTCTAAAGGCTCATTCTCTCAGTCCTCTAAATGTTTCAGGGTAGCAATTTGTTTTGACATTTTTTTCAGGTTAGAAATCAGTGAGTGATCAGAGGTAGCATTTACAGCAGAATAAAGATTTGAGATGCAGTATTGACTGGTGGTGGGGGAAGAATTCCTATCCTAAACACCACTCCTGGGTTGGAGTTTCTGCATCAGGGATCTGGACACCTTGGTTTTTGCTCTCTGTAAGATCTTCAGGGTAGAATACTGAGATGAGCCATTTAAGGATATGTTGGGGAAGACAAAGTTGGAATGGTCCAAGGGAAAGCATGGCAGGGGACACATTAAGGGATGAGTCCATTTGGATATGTTGGTGGAGCTGCACATAGAATGATTCATTGGACACAGACAGTGGAACAGCCCGTCCAGGGGTTCCTCCCTAGAGCACATGAGGGTGGGAATGAGGAGTGAGGGATGGAACAGGCCTCCCCAGGAGTGGTAATGATACAGCCAACTTTGGGAGGCACCAATGGGTAGGGACCATCCATTTCAAGACAAACTACTGTGTGTGTGTTGGGTAGTGGGGGAGACATACAAGGGCCACCTCACCCCTGGAAGTGGATTTACAACAACCCTTCATGGAGACAGGGACTACTTGTCTATAAGTTGGTTGTCTCAAGTCTCTGTCTCCTCCTCTGAGCTTCTACCCAGCCTCATGCAAACACCTACTCTTAGTTTGCTGTGGCCACATCCTCACTGTCCTCCACAGCCATTTCTTTGTACCAATCCTTCTCTATATTTAGGCTATAGGGTGGTACCCAGGGGCAGGCAATAGGCTTTGGTATGAGGAAGGCAGGATAGAAGAACTTGGTGTTCCCTGATTGATCCATGCAGTTCCAGCCAGCAGATCCTATCCTACCTGCAGGCCAAAGTGTTATGATTTATCCTTCAGTGACTTGGCCAAAAACACTATTATCACCCACTGTATGGTTCCATCACAAGTTAGCCACAGCCACTGAGTCCACAAATGCACTGAAGAAAAAACATGAAGGTGATAATGACTGTGACTACATGTGGAGAAGATGATTGGGGCTTGATTCAAGCCACAGATGGCATTGGCTCCTACCCAGGCACATAGAAATGGAATATTTAGGATATTACTAAGGGTAAGGTTTTTGATCCAGTGCATTCTCTGTATCCCTTCACACCCCTACCCATCTGGGCTACTCTCTGTATTACTTTTCATTTTACTTGGTTTTAAACCATCTGTGAGCTTTTTAGGGTCCCCCACTATACTTTGGTTTCCTTGGGGTCAGTGCTAACATCTTACTCAACCTTGTTTCACCAGTGTACAGGGCCTGATCCCTGTATAGATGCATTTATGATAAAATTGGAGGTGAGGGCTGGATACATTTGTAAAACCAAGGTTAAATATGACTATTTTATTGTTATTTTATAATAAAATTATTAAAATTGAAAAAAGAATTTCTCAAATTTCTGGCAAAATTTAGGCTGAAATTTCCATTTTTAAAAATAATTAAATTGGAGGGCTCTGGTTCACTATTGTAACATAAATTCATTACAGCCCTTCCCTCTGGTTAACTAGTACTCAAAATTCTGGAAAAAATTACAAAAAACCCAACCACTTGAGGATTCTGAAAAGTAAGCTAACGTAGTTGGATTGTGGAGGTGAGGCAAAATTTACAGAAGTAACTCGATGAGATTACTGGATCTTTTTATTTTTGTTTCATGACTTTGGCCCAACACCAGGTGGCGCGGATGACTAATACTCTGATAGAAACACCGTTTTTTTCCCCCCCATAGGAACCAAGAGTGGGGATCCACATGAATCCTGCACAAGTCTCAGCCTGGCCCCTGAGCTATGTATGTGTGGAACAGTCCAAGACCAGTATAGTAAAGACTGAGGGAACTGAGTTGATATTTGAGCTGCCTTCACTGGTGTAAGCCTAACATCTGAATTATACATGTACAGAACAGACACAAACCAAAGTAGCAAAAACTTAACTAAACTGAGATTAGAACCACCACAGAGACAGAAGTTCTGCTACGACACTAACATATATAATGCCCAAGGCACAAACCAAAATTTTGTGACCATAGTAACCAGTTTATTGTGTATAAGTATCAAAACATGATGCTATACGCCTTACAGATATAAAACAAAATAATAATAATAATAAACAAAAAACACAAAATTACTTGAAATGCAAAAAAAAAAAAATCTAGCAAAATGCAACTAATTCTCAAGGGAAAAGACAAATGCTATCACCAGATGACCCAGATGTTAAAAATTCCAGACAGAGACTTTAAAGTAGCTATTTTAACTGTGCTCCATGAAAGGAGATTTTAAATTAATGAAGCATAGGAATTCTCAGCAGAGAAATAGAAAATTCAAGAAAAAGTTAAATGGAAATATTAGCACTGAAAAGTAAAATATTTGAAATAAAAATTTCACTGTATGGGTTAAAATAGGATAGTGGAGATAGTAAAGGAAAGAGTCAGTGAACCTGAACCTAGATCATTAGAAATTATGCAATTTTTAGGACAGAGACATTATTTTTTAAATGGACAGATTCTCAGGGACCAATGGGATGATATTAAAAGCTTTAACATCAGTGTAAGTGGAGTTCTAGAAGGAGAGAAAAAGGAGATAGGAACAGATATTTAGAGAGATATGATGGCTGAAAACTCCCCAAATTTGGTGAAAGACCACAACACTCAGACACATCATAATCAAACCAAAGATGAAGAAAAACTGTTTTGTAAGTTGTCAGAAAAAAATTGTACATTACATATACAGGTACAATTCAAAAGTCTGCAGATTTCTCATCAGAAATCATGAAGTCCAGAAGTTAGTGGAATGCCATTTTAAAAAAATTTCAGAATATTATGGGGGTACAAATGATTTGGGGTTACACAGATTGCTTTTGTACTGCTTGAGTCAAAGTTATAAGTGTGCCCATCATCCAGATAGTGTACATTGTACCCATTAGGTATGATTTCACCCATCCCGTCCTCCCCCTCCCACAAGAACACCATCTTTAAAGTCCTGAAAGAAAAGAACTGTCAATCTAGAGTTGTATTTCCAGTGAAAATATCATTCAGTGATGAAAGAAAACTAAAGACATTCTCAGATGAAAGAAACAACAGTCCTGTTCTGTAAGAAATATGAGAGGAAGTTCTTTAAGCTGAAGGGAAATGATATTTAATATAAGAGAGAAATGTAGATATTCAGTAATAAGGGAAGAGCAACAGAAACAATAAATACCTACCTCCTCTTAAGTTCTAAAATATGTATGTTTAAACCAAAAATTATATTACTGTTTGATGAGAGTTTTCATATATATGAATTACATATGACCACTGTAACCAAGTAGAGTAAAGGGAATTATATCTTTTACGTGTTTGCAGTGTTTCTGCATTTCACATGAAGTAGTAGACTTCTGCTTCTGTCCAAGATCGAGAAATAGGAGCCAAATCACCCTTTCCAAAATTAACAGAGCTATAAGCATAAATAGGTACATCCCCAGTCACAGTTAGAGTCAATAACTGACAGAACAAGTAGACAGAAAATCAATGAGCAGATAGAAGATTTGAACAAGACTATCAGCCAAGTTGACCTAATGGACATTTATAGAACACACCACACGACAGGAGATTACATGCTCATCTCAAGTGCCTATGGAACACGTACCAAGATATTCTGAACTGTATAATAGATCTCAATACATTTAAAATGGTTCAAGTCATACAAAGGCTGTTTTCTGACTCCAATGAAATTAGAGATCAATAACATAAAGATCTCTGGAAAATCTCCAAACATTTACAAACTAAATAACATACTTCTATGTAACCCATGGATCAAAAGGGAAATTAAAAGTATTTTTAGCTAAATTAAAGTGAAAATACCATATATCAAAATTTGTGGGATGCCCTTAAAGCATACTTAGAGGGATATTTGTTGCACTAAACTCCTGTATCAGAAAAGAAGAAATGCATAGCTAAGAAATTTATAGACATAAGGCTGGAGTGAATATTATAAATCAGATAAAACAGACTTGATGATAGTATTATCACAGATGAAAGGGAAATGTCATAATGATTAAGGAAGACGTAACAATTATAAATGGCATATACCTAATGACAGAGTCTCAATATACATAAAGCAAATACTGACAGAATTGTAGTAGGAGATTTTAACACCCTCCCTACTTGATAAAATAACTAGACCAAAAAAGATTATAGAAGACATAGAAGGTTTGGAGATCACTATCAACCACCTTGACCTAACTGACATCTACAGAACACTCCATCCAATAACTACAGAATATAAGTCTTTTTAAGTGCATATGGTACATTTCACCAGGATAAGCTAAACCTTAAAACATACCTCAATAAATTTTAAAGGACCAAGGTCATACAAGATATGTTCTATGATCCTAGTTAGATTAGAAATCAATTATTATATATATTGGAAACCTCCAAATATATTACAATTAAACGACATATTTTTTGAGATAAGGTCTTGCTCTGAACAACATACTTTTAAACAATTCATGGGTCAAAGACGAAATCAGAAGGGAAATTAGAACATACTTTGAGCTGAATTGACAATGAAAGTAGAACAGATCAAAATTTAGGGGTTGCACTAAAGGGATACTTAGAGGGAAATTTATAGCTTTAAATGATAATATTAGAAAAGGAGAAGAATATAAAATAAATTATCTAAGGTTTCCCCTTAAGAAACTGGATCAAAGAAGACTGAAGTTAACCCTTAGTAGTAACAAGAAGGAAGGAAATAATAAAGATAAGGTCAGGAATCAACGTTATAGAGAAAATTAACAAATCCAAAACAGATCTTTGAAAAGATTAACAAAATTGACAAACCTCTAACTAGACTAAAAACAAGAAAACTAAAGAGAAGAAACAAAACACTGATATCAGGAACATATATGGGATCATCATCAGAGATCCTACAGATGTTGAAAGGATAATAAGAAAACAGAATGAAAAACTTTCTCCCAACAAATTTGACAACATAGGATGGGTGTGGAGAGAAGTCAAACTGTGTTTCAGGCCCAACTACTGGAATGGTTGACTCTTTGGGAAGCTCTTGAATGGACCATCAGAGTTATCCCATGTTGGGTCTAGATGGATGTGCCTTTATTCTCCCATGTTGATCAGTCATTAAGTGTGGGCCACCCAAGGAAGGAGCGTGATCTTGAGTGAGGCTGCTCTTTGCAGTTGAGACAATCCTTGAAGGGGCTGACAGCTGTCTGAAAATAGCATATACATCACCTGAGGGAATAAGCCCATCATTGAAGTGGGATCTGGGTAGTTTATCAGTGTCCACCACAGGTCCTTTTAGGTAGTGGTCCCCAACCTTTTTGGCACCAGGGGCTGTTTTCATGGAAGACAATTTTTCCATGAACCAGGGAGGGGATGATGGTTTCAGGATGATTCTAGCACATTACATTTATTGTGCACTTTCTTTCTAGTATTATTACATTGTAATATATAATGAAATTATTATACAACTCATCATAGGTTGGGGACTCCTGCCTTTAGGAATAGTTTTTTTCAAACTAGTTCAACACTGTCAGTGACGTGATAGAGTGGCTTGAAGTAGAGAGGATTAAAGGCATGATGACCTATTAGAGTAATGGATTAAAAAATAACAGCAGTAATATCTACCACCCACTATGGGTTGGGCACCATGGTATGAAACAGAAATACCAAGAGAAGATGTAGTTCTTGCCCTCAGTGGGAGGAGGCATAGCAGACAGCATAAAACTAAATCTTACAAAAAAATACACGTTATGATAATGCCACAGGGGTGAAGAAGGGTGAACAAGAGGTAGGCGTGGTGAGTGGGTTGGATTTCCAGAAAAGTTTTAGGTAACATTTAGCATCTACAAGACCAAGAGAATTTTGTACAGGATTTGGCATTTGAGGTGTTCTTTAAACACAGTCCTGATTTTTTAACACACTGGGAGTGGGAGTATAATTTGGTTTAGAATAATATGATATACACAAGAGTTCTTCTTCTAAAAACAACTGCTAATGGAAGACATATCTGTATTACTATAAACAATATATTTTTCCCAGAAACACTTTTCCTGCCAAGTATGTGCTGCATTTTAAAAACAACCATTATGCTATCTTTGGGACAAAATTTTTCTCCTCTGAAAATATAATGGAAATCTATAGCAAGCAAGGTTTTATTTAGGGTGTTTCAATTTACAGATATAATTTTGGAAATGTGCTCATGATTTTTAAAAAAAGTTCCCTCTACCCCTTGGCTATGTATTTATAGGACCTATCAATAGGAAATGGCACTTCATTCAGTTACCTCAGATTCAAATCTTGGAATGCAGAACTCCAAAGAATTCAGAGACCCTCCTTCCCTGAACACAGACCCCCCAAACCTTACACTCAACCTTGTAATAAAGGCCCATAAAGATGTCAAAAACATCACACCTTGAACAAATCAACAAATACCAATACCAAAGATTTTTGTTTTAGATAGGGTCTTGCTCTGTCTCCCAGGCTGGAGTGCAATGGCATGATCAAAGATCACTGTAATTTTGAACTCCTGGGCTCAAGCAATCCTCTGCCTCAGCCTTGCAAGTAGCTAAGACTATAAACACGTGCCACCATGCCCAGCTAATAAGACTATCTTAAAACACAGATATTCAATGAGTTTAGGAACCTCATACTCTGACATGAACCCCCAAATACCTCAGATTAAGAACTTGGGACACAGATACTCAAATACATCTCACACACTAAATTTAGACTCCAAAGACCTTAGACTCAAACTTGGGACAAAGACCCTAACAGAGTTCAGATACTTCACTCACTGTATACAGACACCCATTTACCTCAAACCCAAACCTTAGAACACAGAATCTGAAAGACTTAAAAGGCCACACAACCTGAATACAAACCTCAAATACCTCAAACTCAAATCTTGGGACACAGACCCTTTAAAAGTTCAGAGATTTCACTCTGAACAGAGTCTTAATACCTCAGACTTAAATCTTGGAAGGGTCCCTAAATGAGTTCAGAAACCTCATTCCCTAAAAACAGATCCCCCCAATTACCTCGGAATCAAGCCTTGGAACACAGAACTCCAAAGAGTTAAAAGACCCCACACCAATACAGACCCTCCAAACCTCAGAATCAAATTTTTGAATATAGATCCTGAAAGAGTTCATAGACTTCATACACTGAAGACACATTATCAAATATCTCAAATTCAAACCTTGGCACAAATGCTCAAAGAGTTCAGATACCACATGCCATTAACTCAGACCCTGAGTTACATAGAACTAAAACCTTGGGACATGTAAAGGATGTTTAGATAATTCAGAGGCCTCACACCTTGAACAAAGACACTTAAATGTCTCAGAGTCAAACCTAGAGATGCAGACCCCCAAATATTTCAGAGACTTCCTAACCTGAACACAGACTCCCAGATATCTCAGATTAAAACCTTGGATTTCAGAGACCTCATATCCTGAACACAGACTCAACAAATACCTGAGACACAGACCTGGGATACAGACCCTCTAAAAATACCCTTTAAACACAGTCCCTAAATATCCCAGATTCAAATCTTGGAAAGGGCCTTAAATGAGTTCAGAAACCTCACTTCCTGAACACAGACCACTGATTATCTCAGACTCAAACCTTAGACCATAACTCTAAAGAGCTCAGGGACTTTACACCATGAATACGGACCCCTAAACTTCGGCTTTAAAGCTTGGAACACACACCCTCAAATAATTCAGAGTTCTCAACCTGACCATAGACAACAAATACCTAAGATTCAAATCCTAGAAAACAGACCCTCAGAGATTTTGATGAATCTTAAACATAGATGTCTCAAACATCACATACTGAAATCTTCAACATAGACCCTGAAAAAGTCAGAGACCACAAACCCTGACCAGAGTACTCTAAATACTTAAGACTTAAAATTTGGTACACAGACCCTCAACCGTTCAGAGACAACACACCCTGGACTCAGACCTCCAAAGCCTCAGATTCAAACCATGGGATACATACTGACAAAGGATTCAGGGACTTCACACTCTGAGCACAGACCACATATGCCTGACATCAAAAACTTGGAAAACAGACCCTCAGAAGATTTTCAGGGACCTTATATTTTGAACACAGACTGCCCAACACCTCAGACTCAAATCTTGAAACATAGACCCGCAGAAAGTTCAGAGAACTCACACCCTGACCAGAGCATGCCAAATACTTAAGTCTCAAAACTTGGCACATAGACCCTGAAAGAATCCAGAGACCTCACATGCCTTGAACACAGATTCCCAAACACCTAAGACTAAAATGTATAAAAACAGACTTTCAAAGATTTCAAGGACCTCATATCCTGAATATGAACCCCCAACTACTTAATACTCAGACTTTGGGGCATAGAACATTTAAAAGTTCCAGGACTTCACACCTTACTTAAACTCAGTCCTTAATACCTCAGGTTCAAATCTTGGAAGAGGCCCAAAATGAGTTCAGAAACCTCCCTGCATGAAAACTCCCCAAATATCTCAGAATAAAACGTTGGTAGACAGGCCCTGAAAGAATTCAGACATTTTACACCCTAAAAATAAACCACTGCAGATTCAAATCTTGGGAGAGAGCCTCAGAGATTTGAGAGGTCATATCCCGGAAAGAAATTCCCCAGGTACTTCAAACTCAAACTTTGGAACAGACCTTTAAAGAACTCATAGACTTCACTTCCTGAACTAAACCACCAATAACCTCACATTCGACTCTTGGAACACAGACCCTCAAAGAGTTCAGAGATGTGATACCCTGAATATAGTTACCCCAGTTACCTCAGGCTTAAAGCTTGAGACACAGAACCTCATAGATTTACGGGACTTCACACCTGGAACAACCTCCACCAATACCTAAGATTCAAACCTTGGGAGAGAACCTCAAAGATATTAGAGATCTCACTCCCCCAAAGGACCCCAAATCCTCAGATCCACACTTGGGACACAGACCATCTAAAATTTCAGAGACCTTACACCTTGAAGAAAGACCCACAAAGTATTCAGATAACTCACACCCTAAATACAGACCTACAACCACCTCAGACCCAGATTTTGTGTCACAAGGATTCAGAGATTTCACACTTTGAACCCAAATGCTCAAATACCTGAAATCAAACAATGGAACAGATTGTCAAAGAGTTTAGAGACTTCATGCCCTGAACAGAGACTCCCAAATACCTAAGACTCAAATCATAAAACACAGGTCCCCAAAGATTTCAGAACTAACATCCTTAACACAGATTACAAATACCTCAGATACAACATTTGGAACTGATACTCAAAGATTTCAAGGACCTCATACTCTGAACTTGGACATCAGATACTTTAGATGAGAACTTGGGACACAGGCCCTCTGCATTCAGAGACCAAACACCCTGAATACAGACCCAAATAAGTCAGACTCAAACCATGGAAAACATACCCTCAGAGATTTCAGCGAACACATGCCCTAATCATAGACCTTAAATATCTCAGTCTCCAACCTTGGAACACATACATTCAAATAACTTAGAGAAAAAAAAAAAAAACAAAAAGAATTTAGAAACTTCACACCATGAACAAGACCCCAAATACCTCAGAGTCATACCTTGGACACAAACTCTCAAGGATTTCAAAGATTTAACACACTGAACACAAACACCCAAACACCTCAGACTAAATCCTTGTAACACAGACTCCCAATGAGTACCTCAGAATCAAACCTTGTGACACAGACTCTCAAAAAATTCGGAGACCTCATAGACTGAGCACAGACTTCTAAATACCTCAGTCATGAGCTTCAGTACATAGACTCAAAGAATTCAGATCCTTTTTACACCTTCATTACACGTGCCAAAATACCTCTGACTAAAACCTTGGAGCACAAATGATCAAAGAGTTCAAACCCTGAACTCAGACATAAAACACTTCAGGATGGGAAGTCCCTTATCTCATTAAGGATATGTCCAAATATATACTTCAGAGACCAAATATATATTTCTTATTATGTCACAACCATACGCACAGATCTTGGAACACTGACTCTCTATAGGTCAGAGATCTCACACACTGAACATAGACACCAAAAAAAAAAAAAATCTCAGAAACAAACTTAGGAAACAAGCCTCAAAGAGGTCAGACACATCTAACCTTGAAAAGAGACCCCAAACTCCTCATACTCCAACCTTGGAACACATACCATGAGTGTTGTGTCATCTCAACCTGAACACACACCTCCAAATACTGGTGATTCAACATTTGGAACCCAGACCCTCAATAAATTCATAGACCTCAAACCCAGTGCACTACCTTACAGATACCTGAGACTCAAACTTTGTGACACACAGCCTGAAAAAATTCAGACATTACACATCCTGAACACAGATTCCAAACACCTCAACTGTAACCTTAGACCACAGACCTTCAATGAGTTCAGAGAACTTAACTCCTTTAAAAAAATAATCCGTATATACTATATAAACATTAACACACAGACCCTAAAAGATTTGTGAGTACTTACACCCGGAACACAGACACGAAACTCCTTGTCTCAAATCTTGGAAGATTTCACAGAACTAAGATTTTAAACACAGATGCTCAAATACCTCAGACTCAATCACACACACACACACACACACACACACACACACACACACACACACACCTTTCAAAGAGTCAGGTACGTCATACCGTGAACACAAACCACCAAACACCTAAGACCCTATAGAGGAATAGTAATAACCCTCAATAGGTTCTTAGTTGGAATGGACCCCTATTACAAAAGGTTGATGAACAAGAGAAAAACAAACAGAAGTTTTTTAACATGTATATTTCATATACACACAAGAGAAACGGAGAGAATGAGCAATTATCAAAGAGGTGGCTTTGAATTCCAGCTTATATAGCATCTTCAACGAAGAAAAGCAAATTTTTAGAGAAGTGACAAGACAAAGGAAAAGGGCTTTGAGTCACTACAGGTAGCAACTTGGGGAAAAGAAAACAAATAGTAGATAAAGACTAGTTAGCAAAG
Source organism: Avahi laniger (assembly GCA_963575035.1). Lineage (NCBI taxonomy): Eukaryota > Metazoa > Chordata > Mammalia > Primates > Indriidae > Avahi > Avahi laniger. The sequence continues at coordinate 17,847 of CAUYSK010122797.1, read as the reverse complement.
CCTGCCAATATAAATTCCTCCAGAATGAAATCCAGGCTGTCTAAGGTTGGGGTCTAAAGTTGTCTTTAGTGGTTAATCTTTGTTCTCCCTAGTGGAGGGGGGCAGGATACCTCTTGTAAATCTAAGTCCTGTTTGTAGGCAAATGGAGGGTAGAGAGCTCTCTTATATCTGTTTTTTCTTAATTGTCTTCAGCTCAACAATCCTCCATATTTTGGGGAGGCATATTCTGGTCTCCCACAATCCTGTCCTGGCAACCTCAAAGAGTAATAATCCTCGCACCCTGAATAAAGACCCCCAGAAGCAGCTCATATTTAAAATTTGTACCAAAGTCTCTCAATGATTTCAGAGCCTTCACACCCTAAACATAGATCCCTAAATATACCAATTAAAACTGTAAGATACAGACCCTCAAAGAATTCAGAGAGCTCATGCTCTGAACATAGACCCACAGACTATTCAGCGAACTCATGCTCTGAACACTGATACCCACATACCTCAGATTCGAACCTAGGGATGTAGGCCTCAAAGATTTCAGAGAATGTGCACACATAGCGCAGACCTCCAAATCGCTCACACTGAAACCTGAGAGACTCTCAGAATTTCAGACACCCCTCTGAACACAGACTTGCAAATATTTCAGATTTAAATCTTCAGAAAAAGACAGAGACCCACTAGTACCTTATATTCAAATCTTACAACACAGATTCTCAAAGTCTTCAGAGACCATAGCCTGCAAATATAGACCCCCAAATACCTCAGTTTCAAACCTTTGAATGCAGATTCCCAAAGAGATCAGAGACCTCACACCCTGAGCAGGAACATCCAAACAACTCAGACAAAAAAACTTGGAACCCAGAACTTAAAAGATTATTTCGAGGACTTCATTTTTTGAATGCAGAGCAAAAATATGTCCAAAACTTGGGATCAAAGCCTAAAATTTCAGACTTCATATCTTGATCACAGAACCTCAAATACCCCTAATTCAAACCTTACAATGCAGACTCTGAAACATTTCAGAGACCTCTCATCCTGAGCACAGAACCACATAGTATTCAGAGACCTTATATTCTGAATACAGACCACCGGTTACCGCAGACTCAAACTTTTGGATTGACCCTGAAAGATTTAAAAGAACATGATATTGCTAGGCAGCAATATCTTTGATCTTCTAGAGAAAAGATTATATCAATTCAAATTAATGATCTTGTATGATAGAGGGAAAGACCTTAGTTATAAAGAGAAACTAATGGATTTTCACTTACTGAAGCCTGAGTTAGGCTTCTATTTCTATCTTACACTCTTAGTGATTAAGTCTGATGGCTGAAGAATCATACTCAAAGGAATCCAGGGGTTCTGTAGAGGATCCCCAGAAGCTGCCTCAAAGATTCAGAGCTCAGGAACAAAGAGGATGAACTTCTGGCCTCTCTTCTTTGGCTTAGCTTAAAGCACAGTGGCTCTAATTTTTTATTATTAGGTTTAGCTACATTTTTTGTTTAATAACATTTTTATTTTGAAATGATTTTAGATTTACAGAATAGTTGCAAAGATAATACAGAAAGATCCCATATACTCTTCACTCAGATTCACCTAATGTTAACATCCAATATAACTATATTACATTTGTCAAAACTAAGAAAATAACATTAGTGATATACTCCTAACTATAGACTTTATTCATAAAATTAATTTTCCCACAAATATTCTTTTAAATGTTCCAGGATACCACATTGCATCGAGAGAAACTTTTCATTCTCTTAACAGTGTCCTTCACAAAGCAAAAATTTTAAATTTTTATGAAGTCTGATTTATCAATTTTTTCTTTTATGAATTGTGCTTTTGGTGTCATGTCTAAGAATTCATTGACAAACCCAAGGTTTCCTAAGTATTTTTTGAAAAGATTTATAGTTTTACATTTTATATTTAGATACATGATCCGTTTTGTGTTAATTTTTGTATATGGTATGAGGTTTAAGTAGATATTAATTTTTGTTGCATATGACTGTCTAATTTTCACCATATGATTTATTGATGATAATATTCTTTATCAATTAAATTGCTTTTGCACCTTTGTCCAAAACCAACTGGTCATATTTGTGTGGGCCAACTTCTGGACTCTATTCTATTTCACTGAGCTACGTGTCTTGATTAATGATACTTTATAAAATCTAATAGTTCAGCATTTAGACCTTTGTTTCTAAATACCATTTCTCAATAAAAGGAATCAGAAACTGTGGCAAAATGGCTGATTCTAGAGCAGAAGGTGATGCGTGTCATATCAAAAGTGCACAGGAGCCAATCTGAAAGAGATCTTAATGGCTAAGTTGAAACAATTTGAGTCACAAAATACATATCAATTGTATTGGAATAGAGCTCAAAAAATAAAAAAAAAATCCATGAATCCATACTGACACAAATGATTGAATAAATAAATAAATGGAGAAGGAACAAGTCTTCATTACAGAAGAATTCCAAATAAAAATGTAGAAGGAATGAGTGAAATAGCAAATCACTATTAGAATAGCACAATAATACTAATTGCTCTAGGCAAGGTCCATGGATTAATACTATAATCAGAGGCCTAAACTTTAAGGAGAAAAAGGATATTTGCATAGCCTCAAAGTATCTACCACTAAATATTTACTAGTTACTGTAGAGATTTTAACGTATTCTCTTATATTCTTCCCTCCAGGAGTTGAAGCTTAATTCTCCTCCCCTTGGGTGTGAACTGGATTTAGTTATACACTTCTAATGAACAGAGTATGGAAAGAGAAAAACAGTAATTTTATAGTGGAGAAACTTGACACACACCATCTTAACTAAGTGATCAAGGTTAACACCTCTAGTAAGAAGTGCTATCATATACCTTCTGATATGATGTGATGAGAAGGGCACTTCACCTCAATAGTATTCTTACCCAAAAGCCATTATCCTAGTCCAATCATAAGAAAATATTAACACATTAACTGCCATGTGTGTTGTATTTAACTCATGTTAGTTTTGAGCCTGGGGCCTCGTGAAGCATATGTAACTCACATCTCTTCACCTTGGGAGCTGCAAGAACTATTTTTTAAGTTGCATATAACTCATGCACAGAAAATAATAAAAAATAACAATTTTTTCATTAGGTTAGAAAGGATTATTTTGTTTTTGAAGTTTTTATTCTATTTTTGTAATAAAACACCATGGCCTCAAGAAAAAAAAATTTTTAGTGTGGCAGTTAGTGTGTTAAACACAAATTGAGGGACAGTCTAAAAATTACTTGATAAGTATTAAAGAGACAAGACAAGTACTTTGCAGAAAGCCAGGTAGTGTGATTCCTTCAACTTTCTTCTTTTCCAAAACTGCATTACTATTCTAATCTTTTGCTTTTCCTTATAAATTTTAGAATCAACCTGTCTATATGTACAAAATATCCTGATAGGAATTTTATTAGTATTGTGGTCAATCTATATATCAGTTTGAAGGTAATTGACATCTTTACTATTGTTGGGTTTTCAAATCCATGAACACAGTATGCATTTCCATTTATTTAGGCCCTATTTGATTTCTTTGATCAGTGTCTTCTAGTTTTCAACATACAGATCCTATACATATTTTATGAGATTCATATCTAAGTACGTCAATGTTTTCAATGACTGTAAATTTTTTTAAAAATTTCAGTTTCCAATGGTACGTTGTTAGTGTATAGAAATCCAATTGATTTTTGTGTGTTGATCTTGTATATTGCTGCCTTGCTAAACTCACTTGTTAGTTGTAAAAGGTTTTTTTTTTAATTCCTTCATATTTTCTATGTAGACAATCATGTTATCTGCAGATAGGGTGTTTTTTTTTCTTCCTTTTCAATCTGAATGCCTTATATTTCTTTTTTTCTTGCCTTATTACACTGGCTAAGACATCCAGCATGATATCAAATAGGAGTATTTAGAGTGGAAATATTTGTCTTGTTTCTGATCTTTGGAGGAAAGCATTTAGTCTTTCACTATCAAATATAATGTTAACTGTAGGTGTTTTGTAGATAATCTTTACAAGTTGGGACAATTTCCTTCTAGTCCTACTTTGCTGAAAGTTTTGATCATGAATGGATGCTGTATTTTGTCAAATGCTTCTTCTATATCAATTGATATGATCAGGTGGTTTTTCTTCTTTAGACTACTCATATGGCAGATTACATTGATTAATTTTTGAATATTGAATTAGCCTTGCATTCCTGGAATAAACCTCCCTTGGTTGTGGTGTATTATTATTATTGATAGATTTGATTTGCTAATATTTTGTTGAGAATTTTTACAATTATTTTAATGACAATCCTAAGAATCCCAAATATTTATCCATTTCATAAAAGATCTATGAAATACCTGAAGCTAAAGCTGATAGAATTTCAAGAAGAAATAGACAAACCCACAATTCAAGTCTGAAATTTTATTATAATATCCCTTTCTCAATAATTGATAGAACATGTAGGCAGAAAATCAGCAAGGATACAATACACAAATAATCTGAAAGACACAAACTATCAAGGCTCACTCAAGAAGAAATAGATAACCCAAATAATCCTCTCTCTATTAAAGAAATTGAAATTGAAGTTTAAAAATGTTCCCACAAAGGGCCAAGCACAGTGGCTCATGCGTATAATCCCAGCACTATGGGAGGCTGAGGAAGGAGGATCAATTGAGGCTAGGAGTTCAAGACCAACCTGGTCAACATAGTGAAACCCTGCCTATACAAAAAAATAAAAGAATTAGCCAGGTGTGATGGGGCATGCCTGTAGTCCCAGCTACTCGGGAGGCTGAGGAGGGAAGATCGCTTGAGCCCAGGAGTTCAAGGTTATAATGATCTATGATCAAGCTACTTCACTCAAGCCTGGGTGACAGCAAGACCCTGTCTCTAAAAAAAAAAAATGTTCCCACAAAGAAAAATCCAAGCCTAGATGGCACATCAATGAGGAATTCTACCAAATATTTAAGCAAGAAATAATACCAATTCTACACAAAATCCTCTAGAATATTGAGGAGAAAAGAATACTTTCCTACTCATTCTATGAGGCCAGAATCCTTGATTCCAAAACCAGGCGAAGATATTAATACAAAAGGAAACTACAGATCAATATCCCTCATAAATATAGATGTAAAAATTCTAAACAAGATTTTAACAAATTGAATCCAACAGTACATTAAAAGGATATTACATCATGATGGAATGGAATTTATTTCAGGAATGCAGGCTGGTTTAATATTTGAAAATCAATCAATAATATTCACCATATTAGTAAGCCAAAAATATAATTATCTCAATCAATGCAGAATGTTGAATGCTTTTGCACTAAGACCAGGAACAAGATGGAGATGTCCACTCTCACCATGCATATTCAACACTGCATTGGAGGTTCTAGGCAGTGTAATCAGAAAAGAAAAAGAAAACAGAGTAATGGCCAACCTAGAATTTTCTACCCAGCAAAACTAAGCTTTATCTATGAGGGAGAAATAAAGACAAACAATCACTGATGGAAATTGCAAAGACCAGACCTGCCCCACAGGAAGTACTCAGACCTGCATTATATACTGAACAGTGCAACAGACACTCACCAAAGTAAAATCACTCAAGAGTTAAAGTCCAGAACCTGGATTCCACAATGGCCTGAGAGGTAAAACAAAACAATAAGAATTTATCCAACAATATGAACAGAAATATACTCCAAATATCAATTTTCTCAATAAATGTGAATGGCTTGAATTGTCCTCTGAAGAGACATAGACTGGTGGAGTGGATAAAAATTCATAAGCCAAGTATCTACTGTCTGCAGGAATGCATCTAAACCACAGAGATGCTTTCAGACTCAAGGTCAAGGGATGGAAAACAAACTTCCAGGCAAATGAAACCAAAAGAAAGTGGGAGTAGCTATACTTATTTCAGATAACATAAGCTTTAAAATAGCAAAAGTAAGGAAGGACAAAGATGGTCACTATATAATGGTGAATGGAAAAATTCAACAAGAAGACTTAACAATTCTTAATATTTATGCACCCAACTCAGGAGCACCCAGATATATAAAGCAAACTCTGTTTGATCTAAATAGGATGATAAACAGTAATGCAATAGTAGCTGGGAATTTCAACACCATACTGACTGAATAGGACAGATCTTCCAAGCAGAAAATAAGCAAAAAAATAATGGACTTAAACAGAGTTCTAGAACAAAAGGGTCTAACAGACATCTACAGAACATTCCACCCAAATAAAGCCAAATATATATTCTTCTCATCAGCCCATGGAACTTTCTCCAAAATTGATTACATCCTAGGCCATAAATCAGACTTCAACAAATTTAAAAAAACAGAAATGACACCATATATCTTCTCAGACCACAGTGGTATAAAATTAGAGTCCACTTTCAACAGAAACACTCACCACTTCACAAAGTCATGGAAATTAAACAATCTATTACTGAATGACTATTGGGTCAAAGAGTAGATACAGAGGGAAATCAAAAGATTCTTCGAACTAAATGATAATGGGGACACAAGCTATCAAAATCTGTGGCATACAGCAAAAGCATTTCTGAGAGGAAAACTAACAGTATTAAATGCTCACATCCAAAAAACAAAAAGCTCAAAAATCAACAAACTAATAAACCATCTCAAGGAACTGGAAGAGGAAGAGCAAATTAATTCTAAACCCAGCAGAAGAAAAGAAATAACTAAGATCAGAGCGGAACTAAATGAAATTGAGAATAAAAGAACTATACAACACATGTAACCTAAACATCTGTACCCCCATATTATGCTGAAATAAAAAAAAGAACTATACAGAAGATTAATAAAACCAAAAGCTGGTTTTTTGAAAAGATAAACAAAATTGACAGCCCTCTTGCCAGATTGACAAGAACTAGAAAGGAAAGGACTCTAATAAACTCAATTAGACATGAAAAAGGGGCCAGGTGCGGTGGCTCATGCCCGTAATCCTAGCACTCTAGGAGGCCGAGGTGGGCGGATTGTTTGAGCTCAGGAGTTCGAGATCAGCCTGAGCAAGAGCGAGACTCTGCCTCTACCAAAAATAGAAAGAAATTAATTGGACAGCTAAAAATATATAGAAAAAATTACCCAGGCATGGTGGCGCATGCCTGTAGTCCCAGCTACTTGGAAGGCTGAGGCAGTAGGATTGCTTGAGCCCAGGAGTCTGAGGTTGCTGTGAGCTAGGCTGACACCATGGCACTCACTCTAGCCAGGGCAACAAAGCGAGACTCTGTCTCAAAAAAAAAAAAAAAAAAAGAAATGAAAAAGGAGAAGTCACCACAGACATCATGGAAATACAAAACACTATCTTTGAATACTATAAAAACCTATATGCCCCCAAACTACATAATGTGCAGGAAATGGACAAATTCTTGGAAACATACAACCTCCCTAAGTTCAACCAGGAGGAAATAGAATCCCTGAACAGACCAATATCCAGCACAGAAATTGGAGTAGCAATTAAAAACCTTCCAACAAGGAAAAGTCCTGGACCAGATGGGTTCACACCAAATTTTACCAAACATACAAAGAAGAACTCATACCTATACTTCAGAAATTGTTCCACAATATTTAGAAAGATGGTATTCTCTTCAACTCATTCTAGGAAGCCAATATCACCTTGATACCAAAGCCAGGAAAGGACATAACAACAACAAAAAAGAAAACTACAGACCAATATCCCTCATAAATATAGATGTAAAAATCCTCAACAAAATCTTAGCAAATCGAATCAAGAGCACATCAAAACAATAATTCCTCATGACCAGGTGAGCTTTATCCCAGAGATGCAAGGCTGGTTCAACATACGCAAATCTATAAATGCAATTCACCATATAAATAAAAGCAAGAACAAAGACCATATGATTCTCTCAACAGATGCAGAAAAAGCATGTGACAACATCCGGCACACCTTTATGATAAAAACTCTTAACAAAATAGGCATATACAGAACATACCTTAAAATTATTAAGGCCATATACGATAAACAGACAGCAAATATCATACTGAATGGGGAAAAATTGAAACCATTCCCACTTAGAACTGGAACCAGACAAGGTTGCCCACTATCTCCACTTCTATTCAACATAGTGCGGGAAGTCCTTTCGAGAGCAATTAGACAAGAGAGGAGAATTAAGGGCGTCCAAATCAGGGCAGAAAAGATCAAACTCTCACTCTTTGCCGATGATATGATATTATATCTAGAATACTCCAAGGATTCAACCAAGAGACTCCTGGAATTGATAAATGAATTCAGTAAAGTCTCAGGATACAAAATCAATGCACACAAATCAGTGGCATTCATATACACCAATAATAGTCAAGCCGAAAATCAAATAAAAATGCAGCACCTTTCACAATAGTTTCCAAAAAAATTAAATATGTAGGAATATATTTAACAAAAGAGGTGAGAGACATATAGGGAGAACTACAAAACATTGAGAAAAGAAATTGTAGAAGATGTAAACAGATGAAAAAATCTACCATGCTCATGGATTGGCAGAATCAATATTGTTAAAATGTCCATACTACCTAAAGTGATCTACAGAACTAATGTAGTCCCTATCAAAGTACCATCATAATTCTTTATAGATCTAGAAAAAATAATTCTACGCTTTGTCTGGAACTAGATAAGACCTTGTATAGCCAAAGCAATCTTAAGGAAAAAGAACAAATTGGGAGGCATCAGTCTACCAGACTTCAATCTTTACTACAAGGCTACACAGTAACCAAAACAGCATGGTACTGGCACAAGAACAGAGATATAGACCTTTAGAACAGGACTGAGAACCCAGATATGAAACCATCTGCATATTGTCATCTAATCTTTGACAAAGCAGATAAAAATATACACTGGGGAAAAGAATATCTAGTCAATAAATGGTGGTGCTGGGAAAACTGGATAACCACATGCAGAAGATTGAAATTGGATCCCCACCTCTCACCTCTCACAAAAATTAACTCACGAAGGATAAGAGAGTTAAACCTAAGGCATTAAACCTTTAGAATTCTAGAAGAAAATGTTGGGAAGACTCTGTTAGACATCGGCCTAGGCAAAGAATTTATGAAGAAGACCCCTAAAGCAATCACAGCAGCAACACAAATAAATAAATGAGACCTGAATAAATTAAAAAGCTTTTGCGCAGCCAAGGAAACTATCATTAGAGTAAATAGACAACCTACAGAATGGGAAAAAGTATTTGCTTTCTAGACATCAGATAAAGGGCTGATAACAGGAATCTATATAGAACTTAAAAAAATAAAACAACCCTATCAATAAATGGGCAAAGGACATGAACAAAAACTTTTCAAAAGAAGACAGAATAATGGCCAGCAAACATATAAAAAAATGCTCAACATCTCTAATCATTAGGGAAATGAAAATCAAAACCACAATGAGATATTACCTAACTCCAGTGAGAATGGCCTTTATCAAAAATCCCAAAACAACAAATGCTGGCATGGATGTGGAGAGATAGGAATACTCTTATACTGCTGGTGGGACTGCAAATTAGTACAACCCCTGTGGAAAATAATTTGGAGATACCCTGAAGAGCTAAAAATAGAAATACCATTTGATCCAGCAATCCCACTACTAGGCACCTATCTAAATGAACAAAAGACATTCTATAATAAAGACATCTGCACTAGAATGTTTATGGCAGCACAATTCACTATTGAAAAGATGTGGAAACAACCCAAATGCCCATCAATATATAAGTGGATTAATAAAATGTGGTATATGTATACCATGGAATATTACTCAATTACAGAAAACAATGGTTATCTAGCACCTCTTATATTATCCCGGATACAGCTTGAGCCCATCCTTCAAAGTGAGGTATCACAAGAATGAAAAAACAAGCACCACATGTACTCGCCATCAAATTGGTACTAACTGATCAACACTAAGGTGCTCATGTGGAAGTAATACTCATTGGGTGCTGGTCAGGTGGGAGGTGGGTAGTGGGGGTGGGTAAACTCACAACTAATGGATGCAGTGCACACTGTTTTGGGGAAGGGCATGCCTCTAGCCCTGACTTGGGTGAGGCAAAGTCATTACTTGTAACCAAAATGTACCCCCATAATATCCTGAAATAAAAAAAAAAGAAATTGGGAACAAAAGAAAAGAAAAAGAAATAAAATGCATCCAGAGTGGAAATAAAGAAGCAAAACTGTCTATGTACAAATGACCTGGTTGTTTATATAGAAAATATAATGAAATCTGGCCGGGCGCGGTGACTCATGCCTGTAATCCGAGCACTCTGGGAGGCCGAGGCCGGTGGATCGCTCAAGGTCAGGAGTTCAAGACCAGCCTGAAGAAAAGTGAGACTCCGTCTCTACTAAAAAAATAGAATGAAATGATCTGGACAACTAAAAAAATATATATAGAAAAAATTAGCCGGGCCTGGTGGCACATGCTTGTAGTCCCAGCTACTCGAGAGGCTGGGGCAGGAGGATTGCTTCAGCTCAGGAGTTTGAGGTTGCTGTGAGCTAGGCTGACACCATGGCACTCTAGCCCAGGCAACAGAGCCAGACTCTGTCTCAAAGAAAGAAAAAAGAAAAGAAAAAGAAAATATAATGAAATATAATAAAAATAATTAAAAACTATTAAAACCAACATGCAAGTTTAGTAAAGTTGCAGGATACAAACTGAGTACAAAGAAATTAATTGTATTTCTATCTTCTAGCAACACACAATAAAATTGAAATAAAAACAATACCATTTACAATAGTATAAAACATATGAAAAATAGAGATAAACCTGACAAAAAAAGTGAAAGATTTGTATACTGAAAACTATTTAATACAAAATATTGTGGAGAGAAATTAAGACCTAAATGAATGGAGAGATATATCTTGTTCATGGGTTTGAATAATCAATATTATTAAGATGTCAATTTTCCTCAAATTGATTTATAACTTTAATGCATTTCCAATCAAAATTCCTGCAGGCTTTTTTTAATGTAGAAATTGACAAGCTGATTCTATAATTCACATGGAATTGCAAATGACCAAGAGTAGCAAAAACAAGATTTCAAGAATTGTTACAAAACTATATCACAATAGTGTGGCATTGGCATAAAGATAGACAAATAGATTAACATGACACAGAGAGTCCAGAAATAAACTCATATGTATATGAGCAACTAATTATTGGCAAAGGTATACAGGTAGAGACATAAGAACCAGCAAAGGCCAGCATGAGCAAGGTACCCTCACCAATTATCTGACTACCAGTGAAAACATGCACAAGAGGAAACTTGTCCAAGAGAAAGAAGTCCAAAGCCAGATAAGCCCTCTAGCACAGGTGAGAAGCCTGAACACCATCAGTGAAGACTGAGGTGACAAGAACAATTAGAAAATAGTGCTCAGTTGGCACAGAAAGGCAAACCTGATGGCTTCTGTATAAGGAGGAGTGAGTAAGAAGGGCAACTCCTTCTGATGGTGGAGCTGCCAAGGACAGAAACTTCCTTTCTCTCCACTTGCTTCAGGTGAACCACCCAGATATGCTGACACTAAGTAATAGCTATCTGAATACATATGAGTATGTGTGCAAGCAACTGAATGTGCATGAGTGGTATTTGAAGGAGTTCACAGGAATCAAAATTTAAAATGACACACTTTGTCAATCAGATTCATGGGAATTCTCCTTTGCAATCACGAAAACTTCCTTCACGTTTACCAGTCAGTGATTTAGAAATATCACCTCACAGAATATTTATATACACAGTCTATTCATGTACTTATCATGCTCAAGGGACACCAAAGAAAAGACCCCCCCTCTGACCCACAGCCTCCAGCCTCAGTCCCAGTGGCCTCTACAGTTTGCAAGCATGCTTCCAAGAGTTAGTGCACGATGTTCCTCCTGCCAATCCTGCATCCTGCACATGTGGGCACTTATGCCACACCACTTTTCATGGATGGTGCTCATGGGATTGCTAAGCTTCTCCTTGAGCTGAGAGATTCAAGGGAACTAGTGGATCCACGAGGCGGCACGATGTAAAGAAACTAGCAAAGGCAGTGGAATCAGAAAGAAACAGGTTTAATTCCAGGAATACCTTGCCAGAGGGTGTGATATTGGACAAGCTGTGCATACTCTCAAGCCCTGTTTCTTCATGTATGAATTTTTTCCTTAAGAAATAATTAAGGAAGTTGGCAGGGAATGTGTAAGATGAATATATGGAAATATATACACCAAAATGACAAATAGAAGAGAGATTTTTAATGAATGCTGGAATTTCAGAGTTGTTTCTCAATTCTCCTCTTTCTGATTTTGTGGATTTTCTATGAGCATGAATTACTTGAATAACAATGTTCAACCTTATTATTTATCAAAAATGCAAATTCAAATACTAGTGTGGTATTTTCTTGCATCAAATAGCAGAAAAATAATTCACGTTATCCCAAAATTGCAAGGGTAGAAGAAAATGGGCCTTTTTGTACACAAATTGGAATATAAAATGGCTTTTCATATCTTAGAATCATCTAGCAATACACATTTAAAATCTTTAAATCCCTCATTTTATTTTCATGCAGCAATCCAATTTTCAGGGATAGGTACTAAGAAAATATGAAAAAAGTATGCTGAAGTATAAATATATAAGATGTTCACTCCAATTTTACTTATAATAGCAAAAAGACCATGAACAATCTATGTATAAACACATACACACACACATATGTTTAAAACAAATGTAGGGTCACACCATATAGTATACTACAGCTTTTTCATATCATTTAACATTAATTAATGGACACGATTCGATATCAATATTTACTAATTTATCTAATTCTTCAATGGCTACAAAAATCTCATTGTCTAGTTTTACTGCAATTCATATGAGCAAATGCATTGCTGAACACACAGATACTTTGTGTTTTCACTGTTGCAACTGTTGTGTATATACTGCAGTCTACTTGGATGAATATGCCATTAGGATGAGTCCTAGAAGGGAGACTGTCAGAAAAGGATGCTTAGTGCATTGAGAGATGCACTAAGAGAGTGTTGGGAGTTTCTTATAGACCTCTAAACTACTCCTTCCTCCCACTAAAGAGGTGGTGACAGGTGGCACAAGCTGTTGGGACTCAGCCTGCTCCCCTCTCATACACCCCAGCTACATCCTCTATTGCTTTTCTGTCCAAGGCTGACCGTTGGGATTCCCTCCATCTGTGGGTGGGGATGATGATTGTGGGCAGTAACTCTTCCAGGTCTGGCCCATCCATAGGCCCACAGGGGCAGTACCCCAAGCCCGGAGAGGGCCAGACTGGGAAGCATTCCCACTCCCACCACCACCACCACCTCCCTCTGGAGCGTATACCCACAATGAGCACCTGAACCCAAATTCTTTCCTCCCTCAGGTATTGAAAAGGGGCCTGGGCCATCTCCCCCTGCCCCCCACCTCACAGTATGGCCTCATGTCTGCACATCACCACTCACAGATGGCCCAAGCAGTGTTTTCCACATTTCCTCCAACAGGATTCTGGACAGTCTGAATAGAGCTCACATGCAGTCTTGGCCCAGGGTGGGACACTGACATCTGCTCCACTCCAGACGGGGCATAGTTATCTGTCCCCATTCTTGATTATCACCTCTGACCACGGCAAATGGGTAAACAAAGGATCTCTTTTTCCTCTGCTATGGTGAGGGAGGAGAGGAGGAGGAGTGACAAGAAGGGATGCCTTGGGGCTCTCCTCAGTGGTCCTAGAAATAATACTCTTACTGTCAGGTATTAATTCTACTAAGAATTAGATAACTTTATACTAGGATTTAAAGAATAATGACAAGACAGTGAAACTGGTCAATTCTTACTGATTGGATTATTTGTAAGGAGCGGATGTTACTTGTGTCATAAAACAAAATGAAAGTGATATCTATAATCATCACAATGATCCAAACAAGGGCTTGGGAGTAGCTATCCATCCTTAGTCAGAGTGCCTGCTCTGCACTAATATTGCCTGAGGATGAGGTTCCCCAGGAAGGCTTATGGTGCTGGACAAATCAGGGTTTCTTCTTCAGTTCAGAATCCAAGCTCTCATACAGAAAGGACCTTACCTCCCTTCTAACTCTTTCACAGTGTCCTGGAGAAACTTGATCCTATGCAGAGAACACAGCATCTGCCAACAGACAAACACCAAAGTCAGGGATACAGATAGCCTTTCCAAGAGATAACAGAAAACTACTAAGAGCCAATGAAAGTGCTTTACCTGAGGAGAAACAAGAAGCTGGGACTAGAGCCCACAGTTTATATTGATTGCAGAGTGCGAGAACTCAGTCTCTCAATAAATCTTTATTTCATCCACATAAAGATCTCAGTTGCAGGAGCAACTCCTGCTTAGATATTAAAAGTGGTTATCCCTGATTGGTGAGATCAAGGAAGAATTATATATTCTTTACACTTGACTCTACATTGATTGACTCTTATCTTCAGGAGAGAGGCAGAGGGAGAAGGGGGGAGGGGGAAGAGGCAGTGAGAGACAGATTTGGCAATTCTACTTTTGCCACAGGGGATCTTTCTAACTCTCAAAGAATGTGTGTTTCTCTAAGGGTAACCTGCTGAGTCTGGGAATGATCCTAGACATGCAAGGACAGAGAGGTTTGTATTTGGTGGGGGGGTTAGATGGGAGGACAGGGATGGGGAGGGCAAGCTCCATGCTGTCCTATAGGCAACCACCTACCTTTGTTTGCCTAAAGCAGGAGTAGTGGGCTTCTGACCTCCCCCCACCTTCCCCCATCCCATACCTTCTCTGACCACAGAGCACCAGACCACCTAGGTGATGGTGAAGCTCTTTCAGGTGCCCTAGGTGCAGGAGACCTACAACGCCAAGGACTGCATTTTATCTGCTGGGTTGCCCTTGGAGAACTACATGTCTTTGGAACCCTAGAACACGATGGCTGTGAGAACAAAGCACACTTACTCTCCGAGAGGAAGGTTGGTGGTCTGGTAGCCTTGGTGACCTTCTCCAAAGCCTCCCTCTTCTTTTGGGATCATGATGCACACACACAATGCTGCATAACTGTCTGTTTCAAGTTAATAACTTAAAGTGAGCAGCACCACCGTGACAAGAAACAGTATTTAGCATTGGTCTTTGATGGCCAGCTATATTTCATTTTCAAGTGTGCCATAATTTACTTATAGAACAAGTCCATGACCATGCTGTTATAAATTAAGCTACTTTGAAAGTCCCATGTATCTAAATATTTGTTCACATTGTTAAAGAAAAAAAACTATTCAATGGTACTTGTTAAAGTACACTAAGGCAGACTTTATTCAGGACCATGGTGATAAGAATAGGGACCACTGCAAGGGGTCTTGCAGTGGGGGAGAGATATTGGGCTCAACTATGAATACAGCATGGGCCAGTGGGAGCAGGATGGGGGTCAGTGGATGGAAAATCACTCAGAGGAAACATCAGGGGTCAGGGGCAGTCTGGCTAAACTGACCTAACACGATTCTTGCTGAAGACAAACCAGAGGGATCAGACATTCCCTGTAGAGTGGTGCAGGGTGAGGAACCTGATCAGATATCAAGTGGGATCAGATATGAAGGACGATCAGCTATTAAGGATGCGGGCTTCTTGCTAAACTAACTTAGCAGAGTTCTTACAACTAGCTTTTACAAGGTAGTGCACAGATGGACCTCACAGAAGATTCAGGAATCTGACATATTGACCAAACAAAGAATCTTTGTTAACATTCAAGACAGTTTCCTTAACATTAAAGTCCTAGAAGTAGAAATGCAGGGTCACAGGATTTGTGCAATTTTAAGACTCATTTATGTATTTGGCTTTACTCATCCTTTTTACATTTATGTGGATTCGTACCATGCTTAAAATAGCTTTGCACTCTCTCAGAACCTAAAAGTTTCATACATCTCTGGGGAGACTAAAGACTTTCTCGAGGGCCACTGCGGTAGCAGCACTGAGAAGAAAATTTAGAAGGTAAATTAGTAGGTGAAATGCAGGTCTGGGAACATTCCTAAATACACAAAGACATACAATTTTGGAGGAGGGGAGAAAAGCAAGGTACAAATCTTTTCCAGCACTGGGAAGGCCACGCCCTCACCCACATGGGGTGGAGCCTCTGCGATGCGGGAGGAACGGAAAGACAGCCCACATGACACATCCCACTGTGCAAGCGCATGGAAGCCCGCGCATTTTGGGGCTTCGGGATTGGCTGGTGGAGCTGACTCCACAAAGGTGGTGCTAAGGCTGTAACAGTAGGTAAGTGCTGTTTCTGTTCCCTTCCTGATTCTTTACCAAGCTCTCTACTGTCTCGTAGCAAGTGTAAGTGAGAACAGGTGTGAGTGAGTGAGCATGTGCGCTTTGGGCAGATCGGGCGGCGATTGGTGAATTGGGGGAGGAAGGGACTTAAGGTTGTCGTCCTCCTCACAGTCGGCGATGCAGCCATAGGCTTCGTTACTGTGGTGAAGACGGGACAGGGGAGAAAGGTAGGCCAAAGAGGGGAGAGGGCCAGCTGAAGTTGGGGTGGGTTTCGAGGGGGTACACTATTGAGGTATTTGAGTCCCAGAGTCGTATGAAACCGCCAACAGAGGAACAGATCTGGGGGCTTCAGGGGGTTCCTGGTGGTGGAGGGGCGAGGGACCCAGCGAGTGTGCAAGCGCCTGTGTCTGCATGCCCACTGTACGCCTTTCCATAAGCCTATGCGCACTTCGTGGTGAACGCCGCAAAGTTGAGCGGTTGCGGGTAGCATCTCTCGGGTCTCAATTCTTGCTCGCTGACTGAGACTCAGCTGGTAGATCCACAGATCAGTCCCTCTGGGAGTTTAAGTGTGAGAGTGGGTGTGCGGAGGAGCCAACGGGCTTCGGGTGGCTTGTCGGGGCGATCTGGGGCCTGGGGGGGTCTCTGGGTCGTCGTCCTTCTCCTCACAGGCGGCAACGCCGCCATGGGCCTTGTTCTTGTGGTAGGGCTGGGACAAGGGAGGAGGGGGGCAGTGGAGGGGAGGGATCAGGTGAAGGTGGGACAAAAACTTGGGGATACTTTTCGAGGTATCTTTGAGTCCTAGGGGCGCCTGAAACTGCTGATAGGACAGATTTCAGAGTCCTCAGTGGGGACCTGGGGAGGGGAGGCAGAGCTGGCCTTGGCTGTATATTATGAAATCTCTTCATAATTTTGTTCGTGAGATTAAATCTCTTTAGGAAAGCCCCCCATTTTTTTTTGAGACAGAGTCTCGCTCTGTTGCCCTGGGTCGAACGCAGTGTCGTCATCGTAGCTCACAGCAACCTCCAATTCCTGGGCTCAAGCGATCCTCTTGCCTCAGCCTCCCGAGTAGCTGGGACTACAGGCATGCACCACCATGCCCGGCTAATTTCTTCTATATATTTTTAGTTTTCCAGATAATTTCTTTCTATTTTTTTTTTTTTTTAGTAGAGACGGAGTCTCACTCTTGCTCAGGCTGGTCTCGAACTTCTGAGTTCAAACAATCCTCCTGCCTCGGCCTCCCAGAGTGCTAGGATTACAGGCGTGAGCCACCGTGCCTGGCCGGCCCCCAGTTTTTTTTTTTAATTCTTATTTTTGTTACTGTTTATTTTTTTGAGACAGAGTCTCACTTTGTTGTCCGGGCTAGAGTGCCATGGCATCAGCCTAGCTCACAGCAACCTCAAACTCCTGGGCTCAAGTGATCCTCCTGCCTGAGCCTCCCGAGTAGCTGGGACTACAGGCACGCGCCACCATGCCCGGCTAATTTTTTCTGTATATTTTTAGATGTCCAGCTAATTGCCTTCTATTTTTAGTAGAGACAGGGTCTCGCTCTTGCTCAGGCTGGTTTCCAACTCCTGAGCTCAAACAATCCACCAGCCTCAGCCTCCCAGAGAGCTAGG